>VSMD01058302.1:0-171903 GCA_008750895.1 Mirza zaza | reverse complement strand
AGTTGCCCAGGCTAGAGTGAGTGCCGTGGCGTCAGCCTAGCTCACAGCAACCTCAAACTCCTGAGCTCGAGCAATCCTGCTGCCTCAGCCTCCCGAGTAGCTGGGACTACAGGCATGTGCCACCATGCCCGGCTAATTTTTTTTTTATATATATATTAGTTGGCCAATTAATTTCTTTCTATTTTTATAGTAGAGATGGGGTCTCGCTCAGGCTGGTTTTGAACTCCTGACCTTGAGCAATCCGCCCGCCTCGGCCTCCCAGAGTGCTAGGATTACAGGCGTGAGCCACCGTGCCCGGCCTGAAGAAATTATTTCTATATTCTAGATAATAATCCCATGTGTTATTCTATTTTGGCAAATATATTCCCAGGTTACCACTTTGTCTCTTATTACTTTTTATAATAATTTTTTTATAATTTCAGATTTATAAAGGCAAAATCATTTATTTCATTTTATGTAGTTTTCAAATACCTTAAGAAGGCCTTTATGCCATAGTCTCAGTACTCTATATTTTATGCTAATATATTTTATTGAAATATAAATATATACAGAAAATTGAATAAACCATTAAGTATACAGTTCAATAAATGACGAGAAAGTAAACATAACCACATGCCCACAACTCAAGTTAATATGATCGTGCCACTGCACACCAGCTTCCAGCCTGAGCAAGAAAGGGAGACCCCATCACTAAAAAACTAAAAGCAAACAAACAAAAATGTAATATTTCCAGCTAAAATGAAGCCTTCTTGATACTTCTAATCATATGCCCATCTGCCTTCTGAAAGGTAACTACAGCATACCTTCTAAAATCATAGATTTATTTTGTCTGCTTTTTGGTTTTATATGGGTAAAACCGTACAGTATATATTTTTGTGTTCTTTTACTAAAAATTGTGTTTATGAAATTTATCCATTCTGTTAGTGTGGGAGTAGTTTTTTTCTCTTTCATTGATATGTATATTACATTATATAAATATACCAAAATTAATTTCATCTATTCTCCCATTGATACTGATTTGGATAATATCCGGTTTATGCTTATTATGAATAATACTGCTGTGAAAATCTTAAGTTGTAATGAATTTCTTTTAGAATTTTAAAGACCATTGTACTATATTCTATTCAACAGTATTTTTGAGAAGTCCTCACATGTTGTTTGTGACTGGGCTTTTCTTTTGTCTTTTAAATTCTTCTTGGTCAAAATGCCCTTTGCCATTAGATCTTCCAGATTGATTTTGAAATATTATTGGTAATTTCATGAAAAATCCTTTGAAGATATTGAGGAGAATTGCATTGAAACTGCTGACATAGGAAAAATTTACATCTTTATGATACAGAGTATTTCTATGTTGAAGCATAGCATATCATTCCTTAATTTATGAAAATATGTTTCACTGTTTTATCTCATATAATATATATTTCTTCAAAATTTCCTTTTTAATGGAATATGTGGTTCTTTTTATCCTTGAAATGATATTGAATATGTTCATAATGAGCTTTTACTGTTTTGTAGGATTTTTACCACTTTTTAATATATGTTCTCAATTTATTGTCCTAATTACATTTTTACATCTTGACTCAATTTTCAAGAAACAAATAAAAATGGATTCTACTTATTCTTGAATTAGTACTTCCTAGAGAAGTGCCCATTTCATCTGAATCATTAAATGTATTAAAATGTTTTAAATTGTATTTTTACATGGGCACTTTTTAAATGTTTTTAATCAATAATTTTTCTGGATTCTTTACAGTAGAAGACTTGTCAATGTAGAAGGTAACTTGTCAGTGTTAAAAAAAATTATGGTCTTTTTGATCAAATTTACTATATTATTACTTTACACTTTACTTTCATATTTTATTTATTGCTGTTTGATCTATCCAAAGTGCATCTTGTTTCCATATAGTGTAGTGATTGTCATGTTTGCCTCACACGAAGTACATCTTTGTAATTATTTTGTATTCATTTTGAGTTTTTTTTTTTATTTAAATGCTTAAATACCTTACTTTCAATTTATGGCTATAAATATTGTGTTTTCATTGCAAATATTGGATATGCTCTATCCTCATTGTTATTCACTTCTAAATGTCTTTTAATTTTAGTCTCTTTCCCCTGTTGGCTCACTAAGACAGGGCTTTATAAATTTAAATTTTACTGTTTTAAAAACTCAAACTGGGGACTTGTTTGATGATTTCTCAGTGTTACACTGAAGTTATTCAAATTTGGAAATATAACACATAAGTGATGTGTTTTCATTAATATTATCAGGAGCCACATATCATCAATATATCATTTTACTAGTGATAGTAAACTTGATTACTTCCTTAGGGTACTAACTGTCAGATTTTTCTTCTGTAAAATTACTCTTTTTCCTTTGTAATTAATAAATATTCTAAGGAAGTTTCTTTGATTCTATACAAATATCCTGTTTCTTCTCACACTTAATGCCCACTAATTTTAGGACCCACTGCTAGGTCTTGGCTAATGGTTACAACTGTTAAATTCTAATGAGACTTACCACTTCACTCAATAATTCTACATTTTTATTGAGCTTCTTATCTAAGAGAAAGTTACCACTTATACCCAATTATTTAGATGAACATTCATTTATATCAGCATATAAAATGAATATTTTAGTCTCTTATAATACAATATTACTATTATTAATTTTATTTCTCCAATTGTTTAAGCACTGGACATTGAGACATTGAGAGATTGTTCATATTTGCTCCAGAACAAAAACAAAAACAAAAAATTTAAATAGCTTTGCAGAAAAATATTGATACACCAAAAATGTTATGTAATTTTAAAATTAATAGGTGAATGTATTAAAAAATATAAATATATAAAATTTTCATAATATATATCAACTAAGCCCCTTTTCTAAATATATTACTCAGATTTTCTGGAAAAAAATTGAAATTAAAACTTAAGCATATGTTACTCAGGGCTATCAATCCAAAATATATGTGAGCACTGAAAAAATGAGTGCACAGTAAAAGGCATAAATGATTTTAATAATAATTCTTAAAATAATAGCAAATTGTATTTGAAAGAACAATGACAATCTGGTACATAATTTCAAAACTTTTAAAATAGGATAAATTCAGTTGGGAACAAATAATTAAAAAGTACACAATCTCCCATATTTTGTATGAAGAAGCCAAAAGTTACTGTTTTGTTTTTAATTTGAAATTTGATTTATTTCAGAGTATTACATGGGGGCACAAACATTTGTTTACATAAATTTCCTTTGCACTGTCCAAGTCAGAGCTACAAGTGGGCACAACCCCGTGACAGCAGGCACTGCTTCCATTAGTGTGAATTTACCTATCCCCTCTCCTCTCCTCTCCCACCTGCCCAACACCTGACGAATGTAACTTCCATATATGCATATGTTTTGATTAATTAGTACTAATTCAATGGTTAATACATGTGTTGCTTGTTTTTCCCATTCTTGTGATACTTCACTTAGAAGAATGGGCTCCAGCTCCATCCAGTATAAGACAAGATATAGTTCACCATTTTTTATGACTGACTAGTACTCCATGGTATACATATACCACATCTTCTTAATCCACTCATGTATTGATGGACACTTGGGTTGTTTCCACATCTTTGCATTTGTGAATTGTGCTGTTGTAAACATTCAAGTGCAGATGTCTTTTTGATAGAATGTCTTTTTTTTCTTTGAGTAAATACCCAATAGGTCAAATGGTAGTACTACTTTTAGTTCTTTGAAGTATATCCATACTACTTTCCATAGAGGTTGCACTAGTTTGCATTCCCACCAGCAGTATGTAAGTGTTCCTATGTCTCTGCCATTCTCATTCTCATTGTTGAGTGATAACTCATTATGGTTTTGATTTGCATTTCCCTGATGATTAGAGATATTGAGCATTTTTTCATGTGTTTGTTGGTCATTAGTCTACCTTCTTTTGCAAAGTTTCTGTTCATGTCCTTTGCCCACTTTAATGGAGTTGTTTGATTTTTTTTCTTATTTTCCTGAGTTCTATATAGCTTCTAGAAATTAAATCAATATAATCTTAATAATACATTAGGTAACACAGAGGAGTTGCTAATAGCACAATTAAAAACAGATTTTACCATCCCAACCGCTTAAGACTATAAAAATAAATTTCAAGGAATTAAAAAATAGAAACAATATAAAGCTGAAGGCATAAAACAAGAAAGAAAAAAAAACACGAAATAAGCAGATTTTTAAGGACAAATATAAATAGTGATTTCCACTATTAAAAGGCATAATCTCTTGAAATAGACTATCTCTTGCTTTCTTATATTGTAGTTCTAAAAGAAAATAAAACATCTACTGGGAAACATGCATTAGAGAATAATGTATAAAATTCAATAGATAAGTTAGAATGTATGACAAAGAGAAGATGAGGATCATTCTAAATTGATATGAGCTATTTCCAAAATAAAGACCCAAGAGTAATAAGTATCTATGTGCCAAAAAATAAAGCACTAAAATGCATAAAGGAAAAAAGTTAGAAATGCAAAGATAAAATGTTCGATGGAAACATAAGAGCAGTAGATGTTTATAAAAACCAGTATCCGTATATAGCAGAAAAATTACTACTCAGATATATTAAATATATATTACAGTTATGCATCTCAAAATCAAACTTTGAAAGAAGTTACTAGTATTTCATACTGATAACACCACCCCAGAAAGTTGAGTCAAATGTCACTTGTGGATTTGTGTATTCTTCATTAGAACATGTTGCTCCAGTTTAAGATAGAAGGCAAAAAGGATAAGAACAATATGATTAGTAAAGTAGAATTGTTAATGAAACCTAAAGGACACATTCATTTTTTCTCAAGTATTAATGGATTGCTGAGAAATATTGAACACGTGTAAAGAAAAACCTCAATATATCTCACACAGACATAAGTGTTCTACCCAATAATAGTGTAATATATTTTCCTGCTGACCTTTGTACATAGTTTAATGATCTCTTTGATATCACTGTGTGTGGCTTCAAATGGGAGGTACTGGATTTCACTGTCATCAGCAGAGTACTATGATATCTACCTATACAGCTCTTAATTTCTCTTGCACAAATACTAGCACATATATATTTTTTTTCATATGCCAAGTCATGCTTATTTTAAATATTGAAGCTGTTTTGGTTTGAGGTATTGAATAGGTGAGGCATGCTTGTATCATAAAAATACATGAAGTTCAGAATAAAATTTAGAATAAGTGAGACAAAAGATCATTAATGCCTTATTACTTATAAGTGAAATTAGAAAGGAAAAATGAGTTTGTTAGAAGAGAGACAGTATCAACATGAACATCACCAGTTACCAGCAAACTGACCATAATCTTTGTTTGCTAATGACATGATCATATGTATAGAAAACCTTAAAAACTCCACCAAATAATCTGTTGGCACTAATAAATGAATTCAGTAAAGTTGCAGAATATAAAATTAACATAAAAATCTGTTGCATTTCTTGCATTTCTTTCACATTATCAATAAATTATCTGAAAAATAAATTTAGAAATAATGCCATTGGTTATAGCGTCAAAAAGAATAAAATACTCAGGAATAAATTTAACCAAAGAAGGATCTGTACACAAAAACTATAAAATAATGATGAAAGGAAATATACACAAATAAATGAAAAGATATCTCCTGTTCATGGTTTGGAAGAATTAATATTGTTAAAATGTTTGTACTACCCCAAAGCTATCTACAGATTCAGTGTAATCCCTGTTAAAATTCCAAGGGCATTTTTTACAGAAATAGAAAAAAATCCTAAAATTCATATGGAAGCACAAAAGACACCAATAGCTAAAGGAATCACAAGCAAGAATAAAGCTGGAAGAATCATATACCCTGATTTCAAATTATATTACAAATCTATAGTAATCAAAATAGTATGTTCCTATGAAACTAGCATTAAAACATTGGCACATAGATCAACAGAACAGAGTAGGGAACACAGAAATAATCATAATGCCCTCCAGGTTCATACATGTATCCATGCTGTCACACTGTCACAAATGGCAACACTTCTACTTTCTTTTCTTTTCTTTTCTTTTCTTTTTTTTTCCTCTTTAGAGATAGGGTCTTACTCTGTCACTCAGGCTGGAGAGTGCAGTGGCCCAATCATAGCTCATTGTAACCTTGAATTCCTGGACTCAAGCAATCCTCCTGCCTCAGCCTCCTGAGTAGCTAGGACTACAGTCATGTACCATATATTTAAAGTCAAGTGATTTTTGACAAAGATGCCAAGAATGTACGATGAGGAAAGGACAGTCTTTTAAATAAATGGTATTATGAAAACTGGAGGAATAAAATTAGACTTTCATCTCATATCATATATAAAACATAACTCAAAATGGATTAAAGACTTAAATTCAGACCTAAAACTTCAAATTCTTAGAAGAAAGCATAAGAGAAAAGCTTCATGACATTGATCTCAGCAATGATTTTTTTTATAGGAGCCTAGAAAGCATAGGCAACAAAAGCAAAAATAGGCAAATGGGATTACATTAAACTAAAAACAAAACCAAAAAACTCACAAAAACTTGTGCACAAGAAAGGAAACAATCAACAGAGTGAAGAGATATTATACGGAATGGAAAAATATGTTTGCAAACCATACATCTAATAAGGAATCAATACCCAAAATATAGAAGGAACCCAAACAAATCACTAGTATGAAAACAAATAACCTTATTAAAAGTGGCTTAAGGACCTGAATAAACATTTCCCCGCCAAAAAAATACATACCAATGGCCAACAGGTATATAAAAAAATGTTCAGTGACACTAATATGGGAAACGAAAATTAAAACCACAATAAAATGTCACCTCATACCTGCTAGAATGGTTATTATCAGTAAGATGAAAGATAACATGTTAGCAAAGGTGTGGACAAGATGGAACCCTTGTACACTGTTGGTGGGAATGTAAATTCATATAGCCATTATAGAAACCGTATGGAGGTTACTCAAAATATTAAAAATAGATTTTAATATTACTATGGTAGATTACTAAATCTATTATAGATTTAGTAATCTTACTTCTCAGTACATATCTAAAAAAATTGAAACCAGGATCTGGCAGAGCTGTTGGCACTCCCATGTTCCTTGCAGCATTTTTTACATTAGCCAAAATATGGAAACTGCCTAAATGCCCAACTATGGATGAACAGATAAGGAAAATGTGGTTTATGCATACAATGAAATATTATTCAGTTTTAAAAATGAAGAAAATGGCTGGGCAAGGTGGCTCACACCTGTAATCACAGCAGTTTGGGAGGCCAGGATTTCGAGACCAGCCTGGGCAACACAGTGAGATTCTATCTCTACAAGAAGTATAAAACTAAATAAAAATGAATACACAATAGCCAGGCATAGTGGTACATGACTGTAGTCCTAGCTACTCAGGAGGCTGAGGCAGGAGGATTGCTTGAGTCCAGGAATTCAAGGTTACAATGAGCTATGATTGGGCCACTGCACTCTCCAACCTGAGTGACAGAATAAGACCGTCTCTAAAGAGAAAAAAAAAAAAAGAAAGTAGAAGTGTTGCCATTTGTGACAGCGTGACAGCATGGATACATGGATGAACCTGGAGGGCATTATGATTATGTTAAGTGAAATAAGCGAGACGCAGAAAGATAAATATTACATTATTTAACTTATACATGGAATCTAAAATATTCATACTCATAGAAATAGAGAGTAGATTGCTAGTTGCCAAGGGCTGGGAGAGGGAGAAATAGAGAGGTGATGGTTAAAAGGTGGAAAGTTTAAGTCATGCAAGACCAGTAACTTCTGGAGATCTACTGTACAGCATAGTGCTATATAAGCTATATAACAGCATAGCTAATGACACTATATTGTACATCTAAAATTGCTAAGAGGGTAGACCTTATAGTAAGTGTTCTTACCAAAAAAAAAAAATCTAATAGTAATAAAGGAGGTGGGAGGAAACTTTGGGAAGTGATGGATATTTTTATGGCCTTGGTGGTAATGTTTTTGCAAACTTAGTCTCATATTCATGAGGATGTACATATTAAACGTATAGATTTTATATGTCAAGCAGAGTTCAACAGAATGGTTCAAGGAAAACCATAAAAATGATATGTTGATATGTAATTTTATCAATGAAAAATATAAATGTGTACTCATATACCTTGTTTGTGGAAATGTATGAAAATTCTACAAACTTTTGGCATTAATATTGAAATGTCTATCAAATTTTAGATGTGCATATCCTTTGACCAAACATTTCTGCTATATTCTTTAGAAACATCCCACAACCACCAGGAATATTTCATTCATCAACAATAATGGTGAAAAATTGAAAGAATCGAAAAATTCTTAAATAGAAAAATCATTAAATAAGAATGGTAGATACATAAATGGAATATAATGTGGCTATTAAAGATAATAAAAAATTCCACATGTGTTGATGGAAAACTATCAAAGATATAAAGTGAAAAACAAAAACGAATCAAAATAAAAGCCCATAAGTTCTAGAAGAATATATTTAATACTGTCCCATTTTGTTAAAAATAAGCCAAATATATGTAAATATATGTATATCAAAAAGGTAGAACAATATCCCCAAACTGTTGACAATGTATATTTCAGAGAGGGTGAAGTAATTGAAAATTTTATGTTTTACAACTTCTATGTATATCATGTTTTAGTTTGGTATAATTTGTGTTACTTTTATTATCAGAAAGAATATGAAAATTATTTTGACAGAAAGATTTAAAAAGTTAATGGCTCTACACTGAAAAGAAAAAAAAAAATAGTGGTGATGATTTTGTTCTCAAGAATGTTCAATAAAAAGAAATCCTAGTCTTACCAGAATCTGAAAATCTCATTTTGTAAATAATGAAAAAAATATGTAAATGCTTATTTAATAGATTTAAAGAGCCTCCCCCAGGCTCTTTATATGCTTGACTCCTTTATGTTCAGCGGGTGTTAGCTTAGATATCATCTCACAGAATCATTCCTTGAGCTACCTAATTTAGGTACCGTGTTTAATCTCTATTACAAGAGCTGCTTTGTTTTCTTCATATCAGTCTTATTGTCTTTTCTTCTTATCAGACTTATGATAGTCTGTAAGTTTTTTTTTAAAAAAATATTTGTTTTCCAGTCTATCTGCTTCTATTCAGAATGCAAGTTTCAGTAGGACAGAACTTAGTCTGTTTTCTATTTTTGTATTTGCATAGAATATGCTTCTTGCAAGGCACAAAGGAAACACTCAACACTGTAATAAAAGAATGGATGAGTAGATGAGCAGGGGTTAAGGTGAAAGGCATATGAAGATTTAACTAAATATAGTGCCATCCTGGTAATGATACTGTGATTAACCCAGTTTGCCAGGCTAAAAAATCTAGGTTCTTCCTAATTCCCCTCTTTGCCTCACTTCCAAAATTCAAGTAAGTTTTTATCTTGAATATATCCTGAATCTGACATCTCTCTTTCTCTCTCTACCACCATCATTAATGTCATTATCAAGTTCACAACCAATCTACTGCAATGCCTATATTTTTTTCTTGGTTGAAATCTTCCAAATATTTCATGCTTCCCACGAATAAAATCCAAGCTCTTTACCACATCCAACAAAGCCCTGTCAAACTAACATATTCCAACTACACTGACCTCTCAGAATGAGATATCTAGTCCAGAGATCTTGCTGGTTACTTGCCATATGAACCTTCCTCCACTAAGATTTTCATGTGAACTTTTTCCAATTTTCAGATCTTTCCTTTTAGTTATTTTCACTTAACAGTCTATCTAAGATTACTGAACACATACCCCAAATGCATACACACATTTATACGCACAAAAATATACTTCATTTATTCTCTATCCCTAACCTTGGTCTATTTTCTATATAGCATTTATTAATATATAGAATTATTTTTTATTGGTTAACTTGTTTGGGGCTACCAGAAGTTAGGTTTTATTTGATGATGGACTTTGCCTTTCTTGGTTCTCACCACATTTCCAGAATCCTATGATTTATTGCTGTTACCAGACAATCTCGTTGAAAGAATAATGAAATGGAACTCATCAAGGTGAAAATATTTTTACCACTTTAAAAGAACTTACGGAGATAGAGAGTAGAATGGTAATTACCAGAAGCTGGGAAGGGTAGTGGGAGGAGTTGGATAAAGAGGGGATTGTTAATATATATAAAAATGCAATTAGATAGAGGAAATAAGATCTAGTCTACAGTAGCACAATAGAGTGACTATACTTAACAATAACTTACTGTGTGTTTCAAAAATAACTAAAAGAGTGAAACTGAAATGTTCCTAACACAAAGAATGATAAATGTTTGAGGTGATGGATATATCAGTTATCCTGATCTGATCATTACACATTGTATGCTTGTATCAAAATATCACATGTAACCCATAAATATATACAACTATTATGTATACATAATTAAAATATTTTATAAAGTTTTCATGCCTTCAGTCTTATGCAGTTTTCATTTAGAATGCAATAACAAAGATAAATTTTTAAGCTTATTTCTTTAGAAATTCTTCCTTTTTTTTCTTAAACTAGTTATCTCATCATTCTTTATCTCACTGTTCAAGCACCCCTTCTTTGAGAAAGCTTTCCCTTACCTTCCTGATTAGGTCAAAGGCCCCTATTAAACATTCTTAAAGCATTATGTAACTTCCCATGTAGTGCTTATATGAGTTGCAATTTACAGCTTTAATTTTAAAAAATGAACCTGTTTTTCCATGTCTATGTCTTCCACTAGACTCTAACTCCATGAGGACAGAGATGATATCTATTTGGGGCAGTTTAATCCAAAGTTCTTATCCCAGCATCTGGCACATTTTAGGCATTCAAAAATATTTCTTGAAAAAAAAAAAATCAACCAAAGTGTTATTCCTCATTATCTAGCACAAAATACATAAATGCAGGTCCATACCTCAGGCTTAAACTATTTGTCAACACCTGAACTATATATATATTTCTTAATGGGATAGTATTTGTGTCCTTTATTTTTCTCCAAAATGGAATGCTCAGAACATAAACTGAATGCCCCTTTTAGTTGAATTCTATATAACACAGGTTATTATTTCATGCAACTCAAACTCATTAATTTATAAGCGGGATGAAGTATTTTCTCTCTTTTCTGTTGAGTTTGATTCTTCTTGTTGAGCTATGTAATGAACTTCATTATTTCACTTCATAAGACATTTCTCATTCTATTAACTAATAAAAAAAAGGATCCTCCCCACTCCATCTACATTTCATTCCAGCCACCAAAATTTGATTCTGTAAGTATAAAAAATGCTTATATAAATAAATTCCAATAATTGACATATGTGTACATATATAATGACATATATATGGTCTTATTATATCCTAGCTATTGAAATACATTCTATATATTTAAAGAATTTTTTTCCTAAATGTAGCACTGGGAAAAGACAGTTTATTCAACATTTTTCTTTTAATCTTCCTCTCATATTTAGTGATTCATTCTGAGCAGTGTTAGCATTGAATACAGGAACATTAAGTTCTCTCAAAATATTGAACATTTTGTTATTTCTTGAAAGAACAAAGGAAATCAAACCCCGCTAGCCACCCTTACTTCCTAGGTTGGTAATGTTTTTACTTATACCTAAGTCTTCACAAATAAAGTGAGAACTCAAATAAATTAAAATATTTTTAAAATTAAATATCTATTATCATACAATTATATTGTTTTTCCAATTTCAGCCGAGAAAGAGTTTGTTCACCTCTTATAAGCATTTTCTTGGTCTATGCTAGAAAATAAACCCAAATGGAAAATAGAAAAAGTGTTTATTTTGCAAGTATATGCTCATTACAGCATTGTATACAGTAAAAAAAACAATGATTAAATTCAAATGTCCAAAGATTTTAGAGATAGTCAAGTACTTACATACTAGAGAAAACTGTGAGGCATATCCACAGATCTTGCAAAAAGACAGATATGGTTTCTGACCTCATACAACTCACTGCATATGGCTTCACCACATCAATCTTCAGGTATGTATGTTACTGTGAGTACATACATGCTAGGATGTACTTCAATTTAAGTGCATACCATAGAAAACTGTGCACATTATTATTTGATTACAACCAACAAGTGCCCAAAAAGTGTACTAAAAGAGTTTTTATATTAGTCAAATTTAACTAGTTTGTGCTTCAGAGTTGCCTTTCTAAAAGTATATATAATATATGTAACAGATATTATATATATATATATATATATATATATATATAATGACATTTCAGAGGAACCCTGAATGATAAAAAGGAGTTTAAATGACAAATAGGGTAGAGATATCGGTCAAGGGAATGTCATCTTCAAAGGCCATTGTGTTGCAAGGGATTTGGTGAGTTCCAAGAACTGAAAAGAAATGCAATGTATAGATTGCATGGAACAAGGTAGGATGGTAGAAAATGAGACATAAGAGGTGGTTAGGAAAAAAATTACAGATGCTCCTTGACTTAGGATGAAGTTACAGCTTGATAAATCCATCATAAATTGAAAATACTATAAGTCAAAAATATATTTATTATTAATATGCCTAACCTACCAAGCATCTTAGCTTAACCCACTCTACCTTAAACTTGTCCAGGACACTTATATTAGCCAACAGTTCAGCAAAATCATCTGACTCAAAGACTATTTTATAATAAAGCATTGAAAATCTCATGTAACATATTGAATATTAATATATTGAATGTAATATATTGAATATACAGAAGTACAGTTTCCACTAAATGGGTATCACTTTCATACCAACGTAAAGTCGAAAAATCATAATTGGGACAATTGTAAGTCAGGAAATATCAGGATCTCAAGAGATGTTAGATTTTAAACTAAGTGATAATAAAATACCCAACCACCCAAGAGTTTCAAGCAATGAAATGATACAAACATTCCTTGGTTGACAAATACTCAAATCCGTGCTGTCAGGGAGATATATTCTTAAATGAAAGTGGGTGCCATGAGATACCCTTATATCACATAGCTAACTACAGTGGCTCAGAATACATGCTCAGAAGTCACACTTGGCTCCCCTATGTACATTTTTCATTGCAAAATGATATTGTTTCTTGCCATTGCTGTGATCTCATCCAGTATTGTTGTCTTGGTGAAACTGGATTCACAGGGTCAGTTAACATTTCCTAAGTGATCCCTGACTTCAAGGTTCCTTTTATCATTTAAACTAAAAGAGTACATCTGCCCAGTGGGCATTATGCAACCATTAAAATGTGTCTTAAGTGCTTATAAAAAAGAAAAAAATCTATTATAGAATTAAGCTTCAAAAGAATATAAAGCAGCTGCTATGATCATACTTTTCAAAAAAGAGGCATAACAAAATTTATATTTTCTGTGGCTCTATATTACCATGTTGTTAATCATAATTATATATTATATTTAGAAGGATAAACATATCAAGCAAACTTTTTTTTTTTAATAAAAGGAAATTTTTCTTCTCTACTAGATGCCCATACTGAGTTAAATTGATTGGTAAAATTTCTGAATTCTCTTAGATTAGATGCTACCTAAAATCTTAAAGTTTTATAATAAATAAGTCTATACTAGTATATCAGAAATGAATATTTCTATTCAATCATCATCTGAGACAGCCTCAGAATAAAACTAGATTTCCAAATTTAATGAACTTAAATCTCCAAATGTAGAAATTTAATTAAATATTTGTATTCATTATCATTTAACCTTTGTCCTTCTAGAAAATTTTCCTTTATTCAAAGAGAGGTGCAGTCACTTATTTAAATTTTCCTCTACATTCCCTCCTGAATATTGACTCTTATCTGTTTTAAGGTCAACTCTTCTAAAGCTTTCTCATCAGCCCCTTATTGGGAACTCTCTCTCCCTCCAGAGTCCCCTAGAAAATGGGCTGGACTCCCACTCTGGACTCCAGATTTTTTCACCTGCAGACCTAGAACAAAATATTTCAACTTCCTTTTATGTCCATTTCCTTATCTGAAAACTGCGGACAATAATAGCATGTGCCTTAAAGGTCGTGAGGATTAAATTAAATTTCTTTGTAAAGTAAACACACATGGTCCCTAACAAATGACATTCACTCAATAACTAGTAGCACCAGAGAAATAATTTCACAGGTTGTTACAGGTTGGATTCTCTGGTAAGAAGAAACTGAGGAGGAGTTTGGGGTGAAGCTTATTTGGGGACAGTCTCAGGATCAGCACCTGTGGAGGGAAGACAATAAGGAAGCAGAATTGGGCAGATAGAAGTTGATTCAGCCTTACCAAATCCCACAGATCTCCCCACAGGGAAGGGAAAACAGCCCTCTAGAGTCAGCCAGCATCATATCAAGAAGTCTGGGCCTCTTGACTCAGGATTCAAGCTGTCATGGGATATATAGGCTGTTCCTACCTTGAGGCAACTCTTTCCAGCCTAAGACAATTTCTAGAGAGAATTCATAGTTAAGACCTGTCAGCAGCCAGCACTTTCAGCAGCTGGGGGCATAATTCCTACAGTCCTAAAGGGGGATCAGTGTGGCTCATCACAGTATTTCTTACATTGGCTGAAGAGAAAGACAACATGTTCCTATGTTTCCCTTTTCTCTAGGTTCCTATCCAAACTCTAACTGCAAGGAACTGCATTTCGTACAATTTAATAAAGATCTTTGGCCACACTTTCAATGGACTTTCCATTCTTTCTATCGCAAATCTTTTTTCTTCTCCATTCCACACATATTTTTCCTGGACTTGGTTTACTATTGTAATTTACATATAATAAAAAGATTATTCTTCTAAAAATGTGATTTCCGTAAGATTTCCTTACCCTTTAGCCAAAATTGCAAACTGCCTCAGAATATTAAAAATGATAAATTCTCACTTTGAGGAAAATGTTAAAAATGAAGTTTGAATAGGTATTTAAACATGTTTCCCTGAAGGTTTATATTATTTGATTATCTCATATTTTAACAGCAAATGTTAGTTATTGACTTGGCCTGCTCCTTCCCATGGAGACTCATAAAAATAACACGTGCCTCTGAATAATTTCCTAGCTGAAGCAGGTTTTGCTTTGTGTCCCAATTATTATTATCTTCATTGCATTGTAGAGAAATCAGTGTCTTACACTAAATCGTCTATTAACAATCACAATGTGTACAAATTACCATTGTTCCAGGGCATCTCAAGGGTCCAGGCTGTTTGTATATGATAACAGCTTATTGTGATCCAAATTATGGAGAATTTAAAAAACCGAATAGGAAAAAATACTGCTGTTTTGCCATTTTTAAAAAAGGAATCTGTTTTTATACATGATGCCAATTTAAAGATGGCTCTTGGGAAGTAAACACCTCTGCAGTTAGATTAAAAAAAAGGTAGGAAGGGGAGGGAAAAAAAGAGGAGAAGAGAGAAGAGAAAAGAAATATATTACAAAGGAAGTGTGAGTGAAAGTATCCTGGATTTCTGCCTCAAGAAAAAGAGAAAGATTAATAAAAAGTTCTAAAACTATGTAGACCCCTTTATGCTATTAAGAATAATTAACAAATGGATATAAAATAATATTTAAATTTACAAACATATGGTAAAAAAAAAACTACCATTCTTTGAGTAAGCTAAAATTTAATTTTGAATTGAATACAAATTTTAAGTGCTGATGCTAAGGTCCTAGCAGGTGAGGAAGCCATCCTTTGATATTTAGAACACTGTACTTCTCAAGTCCCACTCACTCACAATGAAGACATTTATTTTCATTTCAGTCTCAATTTACTAGGCCTTTATCTTCTGGTGATATTTAAAGGTATACGTCAAATGACTGGATTTCACATATATCTACAAAAGAATGTGTTAATCAGATCAACACAAATCACTCTTAGCAGAGACATAATAAGCTAAAGACAGTATGAGTGGAAAGTTCTGATACAAGAAATAGAGAAACGTAGAAGCGTGCCTACTATTGTGTCAACTATTTTTCAGGGTATAGGGAATAGTGTAAAAAATAATTAAAAAGACAAAAATGAATATAACATGAAAATGAGGTAAGAAGAAGCAATAGACACAAGTCTAAAAGTATACGTATTTTTACAAAGTGGAACAGACTGTTAAATAATATGCTTTTCAGCAATCGAAGAGATGTTTTTGGAGGACAATGATGTTTAGACAGGACTGTTTCATTGTGAATAGGAAACTTCCCATCTCCACAGACTTAGGCAAAAATAAGCTTTAATGCATTATGTAGCTAAATTAGGAATAATTGACTTCAGGAACTACTGAATATAGGTGCTCAAAAGTTCTTACCAGCACTGAGACTTGGTCTTTTCATCTTTTGGCTATGTTTTGGTCCACATGTGCTATTTGTTCAGACTGCTTACTTCCTCTTGCTGGCAAAATGGATGTCAGAGTCTCCAGCCTTTCACCACATGTTCTCAGCAACTACATGAGAAAGTGCCCCTTTTCTATTCCTCCTATCAGAAGCTTTCAAGAGCAGGCTCTAAATGGACCATCCTTTGCGCCAATCTCTGTGGCCAGAGGGAAGTCATCCCCTATCCAAGTTCCATCTAAATCCCACAGATGAGAAAACGGCAAAGTTGAACTTTCCCAAAGGAAGTCAGGCTGCTATAACCAACCAGAAAATGGGACAACATCTGTGGGGGAACCCAAAGAGCATTTGTTTACTATTAAAGATAAGAAAGAAGGAATTCAAACCAAGTGAGGAAACTGAATTCATGGAAGGATATTTGGAGGAAAGATAGGTAAAAGTTAAATACATGAAATACCTTCTTTCCTACTGTTGACTCTGATTCACTTTTATGCAAAAAACGAAATCCAGGTTTTTAGAAGGAAAAAAGTATATCTAGATAACATTTCATTTTTTCTTCTTTCAAGCCAACTTGTAGATGAGTTGTACATGTTGACACTTAGTGCTTTGTATCTGATGCTCTAGCTAAACTGTATTAAAACTAAACAAGAAAGAGCATGGTTATATTCCAGACCTCTGAGAAATGGCATTGAGTTGTGCTTTACCTGCACCCACCTATAAGCTGGGGGATAGGGAGCAGATGGGGAATAGAAAACAGAGAGGCGAAAGTCACAAGATACAAAGGGTTATAATAATGAGAGACAATTGTATTCATCCTAAACTGCAGGTCACCTGAAAGGGTAAGGGAAGAAAAAAACCACACAGTCTAATGAGCAGGAGAAAGTCATCATAATTCTTCCTAATGATAACTTTTAAAAAAATGGCTTTCTTGGGTTATATAATTTTATTTTCTCCCAACTGGCTCTTAAGTGTGTGTTTCACTAAAGTTCCGTGTACAATTAAATGTTGCTATTGCTGAGACATCTGAAGCACCTAGCCTAGACAGACAGGCATTGACAGTGTCTTTTCACCCCCTGAATTAATAAGGCTTGTTGAGCTCAAGCTACAGAAAGCAGAATTTTGTGATTCAACTAAGCAAGTCCCCAAAAAGTTTGAAAGCAACAATTTGTAAGGAGCATTAATAAATTTAGAGAACTGTTTAAAAATAATTATTCTGATAAGTTTCATATTAAAAATAAAAAAATAATTATTCTGTTCCCTCAATTAACAGAAATAATTATTTATTATAATAATTAGCCATATCTTATCTTGCATAAATATAAATGTTTATAAGGTAAAGCTTCAACAAGCTAAGCTGGAGTGATTTTTATAAGAGCTTGAAAGAATATATTTGTCTAAACTCTATCTGGCACAATCAAATTATTAAATTGAATGTAGAAGGGAAAGGGGGTAAAAAAAAGCACAGATAGACCTATGAAACTGATTGCTGTTATGGAGGGCCGCAGGCCTGATATGAGAACAAAGCGTAGGCAGGGCCCAGTGATTCACACAAGAAACCAACTGGGAACTGGCAGCAAATAACACTTATAACCTCAGATGCATGTATAACAATTTTCAGAGCATTGGAAATAAAGTAAACTTGAGATTTTGATACTAAATGGTATCATTATATTTTATTAACTTATAAAATTAAATATATTTATATATAATTTTTAATGTGTTAAAGAGAATTAGCTTCAGGATAAAAATAAGTATAATGAACAGTATTGTTAAGAAGGACTTCTCATTATCAGTAGTTGAATGAATTATAGGAAAGTGCCCAGCTGAGTTAAATGAGGCTACAATCCCAGCTACTAAAACCTTGTGTTGGAAATTGCTGTTTTGTTTTTGGTGGTCTTTAGACACCAAGAAGAAACAGGTTTGGTACCACAAGGCTGCATATAAATAGTGGTATTCTTTTTAAAAGAGACTGTAATTAGCCATCCACAAACATTATGACTTATGAGTTTGTGGTGAATCTTCAACACAAATAAGAGATTATTAAAGAAAGGGTTTGTGAACATTTGGAAATGGAAGTAGAAATCAGCAGGATGAGTTTAAAAAGAATGAGTCAGGTCAGTCTGACTTTTTCTCCCTTGGAAAAGAATTCAAAAAAGGTAGATTACGTCAATCCAGATTTAGCCAGGTATTTGTCATGACCACAACAAAAAGATAATCTGGATGATTGTACAGGGAAAGACATCCATAAGTGCCTAAACAACCATATCCATGATCTTAATTTATGAATTAATTAAATCTAGGAACACAATCTTTTACTGTTTTTCAAAGTCCTCTGCCCTTGGGTCTTTACTTTTTAAAAATTATAGTACTATATTTGATCACCTACTATGTGATAGGCACTGGGCTATTCATTTGACATGAATTTTACCCTCAAAATGACCATGAGATAGATAGTCTTCAAATTTTATATCAGAGAAATTTAGAGATTTGTTCAATGTCACCAAGCTATAGAAAGGAAGTTTAAATTTTCAAATTACATGAAGCTAGAGAAAGAACAATTACGTTGGATTACAGAATCCATTTCTTTTAGAATCTAAACTCATTAGTATGTCAGATTAAATATGAAATTCATAGATATATCATTTGTTAACAAACTCAATGTGAGTCAGTAGTGCTGATACGGCTGCTAAGAAAATTATAAGATTTTCTGTCATATTATAGGATAAGACTAGTTGAAGAAAGGGAAGTAGCATACTTGCTCTTCAGTATTTTCAGTTCTGATCATCATACCTTCAAATTGGGTAGATCTATTAGGATCCTTTCCCTTGTTAATGACAGAAACATCTCATGCAAGAAAGGAATTTTTGATCCCATAGAGCTGAGAAGAGTTCTCAGATAACCTACAGACCTAAAGATAAAACTGTTGAAACCTGGAATTTAGGAATAAAAAGAGTCTCAGAGCCATCAAGTCTCTGTTTTCACTGTTTCATTTCTGTTGATCATTGTTTTGCTTTGCATGTTGGTCTCATCCCTTCCTATTTTGTACAGCCTTGGGAGTAACCATGATCAAAAAGAGTCTAGGCTTAGCTATTCCAGCTGCAAGAGAAAGCTTCATTTTACCTAATACTTATCTATGAATCCCTGAGAAGAATTCTGATTTGCCATGCTGTAGTCACAAATTATTAAAAACCTTTGGCCCAATCATATTGTCAGGGGATAGGACAGTGTGGTTGGCCAAGATTTAGTCAGATGATCACTCCTGTGGGTAGTGACTGTGTGGCGTGGGGTGGAGTAGAACCCGTTACTAGAAGAAAGACAATGAAATTGCTGACTGAGCAGACCACATGTGACATACTCATTTCAGACATGTTCAGAGAGGAATAGGCATAGGGAAGAGAATTAAAACCATGAAGATCAGATGCAGAAACAGGGGAGGCTATTCTGGAAAAGAGAAAGTTCAGGGAAGAGAAAAGGATTATTGACAAAGAAAAGAGCAAACACATTCTATGTGTTTCAAGGGATAGAATCTGAACACATCTTCACTGGAAGAAAGATTTTATTTTTAAAAGGAGTTCAAATTTATAATAATTTAACTTTTTAAAATTTTATTTTCTTATTTCAGTATATTACAGGGCTACATACGTTTAGGTTACATATATTGTCTTTGCCCCACCTGAGTCAGAGGTTCATGCCTGTCCATCCCCCAGATAGTGCACATCGCACTCCTTAGGTGCTAATATACCTATCCCCTCATACCCCCCTCCCACCTGCCCAACACACAATGTTACTACTAAATCTGCACATAAGTGTTGGTCAGTTAAAACCAATTTGATAGTGACTACATGTGGTGCTTGTTTTTCCATTCTTGGGATACTTCACTTAGTAGAATGGATTCCAGCTCTATCCAGTATAATATAAGAGGTTCTATATAACCATTGGTTTTTGTGGTTGAGTAGAACATCATGGTATACATATACCACATTTTATTAAAATACTCATCTATGAATGGGCACTTGAGTTTTTTCTACATCTTTGCAATTGTGAATTGTGCTGCTATAAACATCCTAGTGCAGATGTCTTTTTTATAGAATGTCTTTTTTTTCTTTGGGTAGATGCCCAGTAATGGGATTGCTAGATCAAATGGTAGTTCTACTTGTAGCTCTTTGAGGTATCTCCATATTGCTTTCCACAGAGATTGTACTATTTTGCAGTCCCACCCGCAGTGTATGAGTGTTCCTATCTCTCCACATCCAAGCCAACATGTATTGTTTTGGGATTTTTTGATAAAAGACATTCTCACTGGAGTTAAGTGATATTTCATTGTGGTTTTGATTTGCACTTCCCTGATGATTAGATATGTTGAACATTTTTTATATGTTTGTTAGCCATTAGTGTGTCTTCTTTCCAAAAGTTTTAGTTCATGTCCTTTGCCCAATTTTTAATGGGATTGTTTGATTTTTTCTTTCTGATTTTCCTGAGTTCTGTATGGGTTCTATTTATCAGCCCTTTATCAGATGTGTAGCATGTGAATCTTTTCTCCCATTCTGTAGGTTGTCTGTTTGCTCCCATGATAGTTTTCTTGGCTGTGCAGAAGCTTTTTAATTTGATCAGGTCCTATTTGTTTGTTTTTGTTGTTTCTGTGATGGCCTTTGGGGTCTTTTTCATAAATACTTTCCCTAGGCCAATGTATATAAGAGTTTTACCAACGTTTTCCTCTAGAATTCTTATAGTTTCATGACTTATGTTTAAGTCTGTTATCTACTATGAGTTGATTTTTGTGAGAGGTGAGTGGTGCAGATCCTGTTTCAGTCTTCTACATGTGGCTATCCAATTTTCCAGCACCATTTATTAAATAAGCATTCTTTAACCTTCCTAAAAAGAAAAGTCCCAGACCAAATGATGTAACACCCAATTATTACCAAATAGAACTGGTGCCTATCCTGCAGAAATTATTCCACAACATCAAGAAGGAAGGAATCCTTCCCAACATGTTTTACAAAGACAGCATTACCCTGATACCTAAACCAGGAAAGGATGCAAGAAAAAAAATAAAACCACAGACCAATATGTCTTATGAATATAGATGCAAAAATTGTCAACAAAATCTTACCAAATGGAATTCAGTTGCATATGAAAAAAATAATCCACCATGACCAAATGGGCTTCATTTCAGAGATGCAGGGATGGTTCAACATATGCAAATCTATAAATGTAATTCAACACATAAATAGAAGTAAAAATAAAGACTGTAGGATTCTCTTAATAGACACAGAGAAAGCATTAGACAAAATCCAGCACTCTTTTGTGATAAGGACACTTAACAAAATAGGCATAGATGGGCTGGGCGCGGTGCCTCATGCCTGTAAATCCTAGCACTCTGGGAGGCCGAGGCGGGTGGATTGCTCAAGGCCAGGAATTCGAAACCAACCTGAGCAAGAGCGAGGCCCTGTCTCTACTATAAATAGAAAGAAATTAATTGGCCAACTAATATATATAGAAAAAATTAGCCAGGCATGGTGGCGCATGCCTGTAGTCCCAGCTACTCGGGAGGCTGAGGCAGTAGGATTGCTTGAGCCCAGGAGTGTGAGGTTGCTGTGAGCTAGGCTGATGCCATGGCACTCACTCTAGCCTGGGCAACAAAGCGAGACACTGTCTCAAAATAATAAAATAAAATAAAATGAATAAACAAAATAGGCATAGTTGGGACTTATCTCAAAATGTTAAAAGTCATATATGACAAACTCATAGCCAACATAATACTGAATGGGAAAAATTGAAAGCATTCCCACATAAAACTGGAACCAGACACGTTTGCCCTCTATCATCACTTCTATTCAACATACTGCTGGAAGTCCTAGCCAGAGCAATCAGACAAGAGAAGAGACGGGAACCAGGTCATCCAAATGGGGGCAGAAGAGGGCAAACTATCAAACTTTGCTGATAATATGGTCTTATATCTAGAAAACCCCTAAGATTCTGCCATCAGACTACTGGAATTGATAAACAAATTTAGCAATGTCTCAGGTTTCAAAATCAATGTACACAAATCAGTAGCATTCCTATACACCAACAATAGTCAAACTGAGAACCAAATCAAAGACTTGATACCCTTCACAATAGCAACAAAGAAAATAAAATACTCAGGAATATGTTTAACTAAAAATATAAAAGACCTCTATAAGGAGAACTATGAAATGCTGAGGAAGGAAATAGAGGATGTAAACAGGTGGAAACAATACCATGCTCATGAGTTGGCAGAATCAATGTTGTTAAAATGTCTACACTACCCAAAGTGATCTACAGATTCAATGCAGTCCTTATTAAAATGCCAACATTATTTTTTTCAGATCTCTAAAAAATTATTCTCTGCTTTGTATGGAACTATAGAAGACCCCAAATAGCAAAAGTGATCTTAAGCAACAAGAACAAATTGGAAGGTATCAATTTACCAGACTTCAAGCTATACTACAAGGCTATAGCAACTAAAATAGCATGAGACTGGCACAAGAACAGAGATAGGTGACAATGGAACAGAACTGAGAACCCAGATATAAAACCATTCTCATCTAATCTTTGACAAAACAGACAAAAACATACACTGGCTATAATTTAACTTTCAAATATCACAACAGTCCAAGGTGACCCAAAATGAAACAGGAACCCTGTCACTTTCAGTTTGAAAGCATAAATTGACCATTTCCCAGGGAAGTTACACATGGATTATGACTAATGGATGAGTGGTTGGTGGTTGGACTAAATTACTTTAAGTAAGAGAGAGGCAGTGACAAAAATACACATTTTAAATTCTAACAGATAAGACTATAAATTTAAAAGTTGATACTGACTAGCTATGTGATCTTGGACAAATTGCTTACTCCCTTTTAGGCTCATTTTTAACATAGAGGTTATTATTCTTATCTTGCAGGACTGCTGTGAGTAATGGAGATAACCTAGACAGAGCTCACAGTTCATAGAGAGCCCCTAATAAATTACTGTTTATATGTGCATACCCACATGCATGCATGTGCACACAGAAGCACACAGAAGTACATCCTGAGATTTTCTGACATCTTTGACATAAAGGCGCATTCCACCTGAACCACAGCAAACCCTTAGAAATGCACAGATTGTGGCTATGTAAGTACCTAGGAGTTTGGAATAAGGGAGTAACCAGTATTGGAAGGGTTCCTGGGTGCATTTGGTAAGAACATATACTAGGGTTTTATCAAGACTGTTTAACATCATGGAATTTAGTGTCTTGGAAGTCTAGCATCCTTATGGAAGAATTTGAAAAATGTTGGTCACCATACAAGGTCTATATGTGTATTTCATGTGTGCTGAATGAGATATTAAATGAAAACATGCTTAGAATATTTTCTCATACCCAGTTAGTTCTCAAAATTTATTATCATTTTAATTAATGGTGCATTGTACAACCTCCTCCTACTACAATCTGAGATGCTTAAAACACAGACAATACCATATTTACCTCTTTTTCTCTAGACTTTAGTATAATGCCTTGTGCTTTATAGGCACTTTAAATAAAAGATGAGAGAAAAGGAGTTGTGATACCATGAAATAAAAGGCCACAAAATAAAAACTATAACATAAATCTGTTTGTAGATTTACCTCTGTGCACTTGAAACAGAATCAAGACAAATTAAATCTAACTGGTAATAACAAAGTATAGCACTCTAATTTTGAAAGTTTCAAAGGCCAATATTTGTACAACTCGAATCAAGAATTTTACAAATTACTAATTCCATGATGTTTGTTTTCTACACTACATTTTTGTGTTTGACACCTTCAGGATTAAAGTTTCTGTAACCAATTTCAGTTTAATATGTTTTCATGTTCATCTTATTTACCTTTTTCAACCAGGGCTAAATGCCACCAGCTAGCAGGCACTTATACCAGGGTCAATTCACTCAAGTTATACGCTGGGTTCCTACAGACATTTTTGTGTTCATTACTCTTGCTCTAAAGAAGGGATTTTCAATTTTTTCATGCCATGGCACGCATAGAAAATGAGAATAATTTATTGGTGTAGTTATTGAGCTAATGGAAGAAGCTGTTAACAGGTGGAAGATTGCTGTCAGAGCTTCAGCTCCTCCAGGTGCTGCACTGCCACCCTCATGGTTGAGGGGGACAATATCTCAGCAGGTCTTTAATCAGTTGGGACTATCAATGGGTCACTCTGATTGAGAAGCACTGCTCTAAACACTGTCGAGAGGTGGATAGAGTAGGTTTTAAAGATTTGTTCCTTCAACAAATATTCACGATAGTTACCCTTCTAGACACTAAGATGCAGATGTGAACAAGGCACAGTCCCTGCCTTTCTGGAAGACATTCTCATAGGGGCTAAGCGACCTAGTGAAGTTTACAGAACTGAGGACAAGAACCAGAAGCTGTGTCACCTGTATCACCTGATCCAGTGCAGAGTTCTTGCCAAGGGAAAAAAAAATGCTTAAGGGTCTATACCAAATAGTTATATTCACCATTCCTCACCGAAGAAAATAGCTGCCAACTTTCTCAGTTATAAATTAGTTTGTGTTCTACTCATTTGGAATGTGAGAGAATTTTGGACAGGTGAAAGTATACACTTGAAACTTTTCTCAATTAATGGATCCATTTAAAAAAAGATTTTGGGTGTTAGTGCTACTCTGATACATGTTCATCTTTTTCTTGTGGAGACTTACTTCAGCATCTACCAACATTTTTAGCATGAATGGCACTCCTGCTCACAACAGAAAAGTAGAAGAGAAGACAGATTGTCACCAGCATTAACCAGGTGATAAAAAAAAAAAAAGACCCTGGTATCACTAAGATGAAGCAAGTTTAGCAGAAAGCACACTTAAACTGTTCAAGAAAAACATATTAATGCATGTAATTGCTAATTACACAATCATCTTCAGTTTTCATTAAAGCAAGTCCCTGAAGATTTCCACTTGGGAACACTTTAATGATTTATTTAAATCAATATATATACTTGGAAATAATAATCTAACTGCATTTATTTATTCAATAATACAGGTTTTATCCTAATCCTTGTAATGAGAGGTGATGAATAATGGATTATGGAAAACTTTATGTAGTAAAGTTTATGTATATTTGTACATGGATCCATGTAGACAGACACATGTCCATCTAAAACTTAATTATTTCTAAACACAACAACAACAGAGGTGAAGATATAGCTCTATTCTCACTGACCTGGATTAGGCAGATCATATTATTACATTTCTATAAATGGTAGCAGGCAACTTGTTAGAGTCAAAGTCAGGAGTGAAATATGACCCCAAAGCCCTCAAACTGCAGACTGTCTCTGTAATTTTGGAATTTACCCAAATATCTCCTCATGGTTCAACTTAACTTCTAAAATATTTAATTGTGATTTTACAACAATGGTGTTCTCTGAGGCCCCATTGCTTAGGGTGAAATATACTGTGTTTTAAATTTCTCCAAAACCTGAACATCTAGATTAGATAATGATGCATATAGTTTTACTTATTAAGCACATTTTAGGTTTGATGCTAGATTAAAGTATTCGACTACAGAGAAGAACAGAACATCAACCCTGTGAAAAATCCACAATGTCAAAAAGAGTTGAATGATGGCAACTCAGGTTGTTAATGCAGCCTTCAAAATAGGGCTCATCTGTTTTTGAAGCAAAAGTCAAGTCCTGTCTGTTAAGTGGATGCTGAACAGTAATGATCAATTTCTGAGCACCTGACATGAGCCAAGATATGATATCAGGACGTCCACTAGTGTATTTCAAATTATAATGTGCACACAAATCTGGGGTACCTTGTTGCAATACAGATTCATTAAGTCTGGGGAATCTGAGACAACTTGAGCTGGGTTAAAGTTGGCCTCTGCACTGGAAGCTTTTCTCAGTAAGCTGCCAGGGCCAATGCTGTTGGATGACACTTGAGGATCACATTTTGAACAGCAAGATTCTCCACATCACCTTCATTTTATTTTATGTATAAGGAATTGTGGCTCAGAAGGCCTAGTGCTTTGGCCAATATCTCTCAACTCTGTAGAATATTCAATTTCATAGCAGGGTGATTGAAAACCCCAGCCATCTCTACCATCCCAAGCATTTCCCCATTCCTAGAAGTCAATGAGCTAAACAAATAAATGTAACGAGTAAACTCCTCCCAGGGATTTTTAAATATGGCAAACCCAATTTGATGTTGGAGAAGAGTTTAAATGCTTCTCATAGCATCTCCATTAGTTGGTGTTTTTACTTGGATATTATGAAATCCTCTCCTGTTTCTAATATGTTTTTTTTTTTTTTTGAGTTGTTGTATCATTTAAGGAAAAAAAAACACCATAATGACTTGAGAAAACAATGTGACAGAAGTAATTATGCTATTCTAAAGCCATCCACCAAAGGCATGGATAATGTGATCTATACTTAACATGATTTAATTTTCCCTGGCTCTGTGGCAGAGTGCAAGAGAGTAAAATAACAGCTTTGTAGATGCTCAGTAGCTTCGAGGGTTGCCAAGGTAACTGTAACTTTTGATTAGTATCAGAGTAAATAAGAACCAAAAAATTCCTCAATTTTCATTTTCTACGTTTCATGTCATTTGGAGTCATAGTAATGTAGGTTTTCTCCTCCCTCTCCATCTTCCAGCCAGTTTTCCCCACATCACTACATTTAATAATATGTTTTTCAAGAAACGACATTACAAATAAGGATCCAGAATCCTTTAACCTGGGGAGGCCACGAGTTTGATAAAGATAGCCCTCTGCCCACAAAAGTGTTGCAGTAAATAAGCAATTTGCTTTGGCTAAGCAATGGGGGTAGTAAAATGTTATGAGAAACAAGGAAAAAAATGCAAGCTAGAGCTGCTGAACACCAGGTTCCTGAGTGGAAACATAATGAGGTAAATCAAATTCCAGATAAATAAAAGTAATAACTTTATTGTTTCTTAAATAATGTCATAGGAAATAAAATGCTTAAAAAGTAAAATTCAGGGCAATAAGAATAGTCCCGTAGATAGGTTAAATGTGACTATTTAGGGATTTGGTTGGGTTTGTTTAGTTTGGATTTTATATTTACAGCTCCAGAATACCCTTCATCTCATTTGGTCCTCAGAAATACAATCTGCCACATAAAAACAGTGCTGAGAATTTCCTAATAAGCCACATAAGATTTATTAAAAGGGCACATGCTACTTTTCTCTACTAAACAATTAACAATTTATTATAGAAAATTTAGAGAATACAAAATAGAAACATCCAAACCTATCTAGATTGCTAAAACAATTATGATTTTATTGTTATGTTTTAGATGTTACAGTGTGATGTTTTTATATACATATACATTATGAAATGATTACTACAATCAAACTAATTTATATATCAATTATATCTCTTGGTTATCATATTTTGTGTGATGAGAACTACAAAAGATCTCTCAGCAAATTACAAGTATGTATAATTATCAACTAGAGTCACCATGGTGTACATTAGATTTCAAGAATTTATTCATCTTACAACTGAAAGTTTGTACTCTTTGACTGAAATCTCATTATAATATTTTTATATATACTTGTAAGTTGTTTTCTAAGTATTTTAACACAGTTAAGACCTATTATTTACCTAGTGTGTTAGAATTCTCTTACATGTGTCGAGGCAGCCATATTTAACCATTTCCTTACGATTGGCTATTTACATGAACAAAATAGAAATGTCTTTATTTTGAGGAAACACTGAATTGAGCATCTGTGTGTTAAAAGCTTTCTCTTGTGTTTTGGGCTTTTTCCTTTAGATATATTTTTAGAAGCAGAATTGCTGAGCCAAAAGGATTATACAGTAAACTTATTGATAAGGGTTGTCATATTTTTTCAAACTAATTTGTTATGCTACATCTCATGAATTTTAAGCACCTAAGTGTATGTGGTAAAGTTTTTTTTTTTTTTTTTTTTTTTTTTAATATATGGAAACTGAGGCAGTTGAGCATAGTGGTAAGAAACACTATATTTGGAGTTGATCCTACCTAAGTTCAAGAACATATGAATAGAAGTTTTAACTTTTCTTGTAGACTTTGCCACTCACAAGGTATGACTATAGGATCTATAAGTACTGCAATAAGTTCTATTAACTCCATTTTATATAGGAAAAATAAAAATCAAAAGGAAAAGGTTAAACAAGTGGTGAAGGCTCCTGCCCCCCCCAGGTCAGGTGCTATTTCCAACACCTGGTGCTTCTGCCGTATGCATGCAGACTTCAGATGTTGGTTTTCTGATCTAATCTCCCAGAAACTATTTTAAAATAGTTTTAAATTGCATGCTTTATGTAATTTAGTATTTAAGTTCACTGAGCTTTGATGAGACAAATAGTGCTTTCCTCTCGTCATGATGTCATTACCTACTCAATGTATTTCCCCCCTTTTGGGGGAATCATGTCATGTACATTCAAATCCCTAAATCCTTTAATAAAAGCTTTTTATTTTTTAACCTCATGTGTGCTCTATTTCGACCTTTTATCATGAAAGCCTGTTTGTTCACCTTCTGACAGCTCTCCACAGCTCATCACCTTGCCGGCTGCAGCTAAACCATACCATTGTATGAATTTCAATATATAGAAAAAGATGAAAGATGGAAAAAAAAAGGAGAATAGACAATGGATCTATGATAAGTCAAAGAATTAACAAAAAGGGTCAAATTACCTGAAGTTCAAACCAAAAGACATCAAAGAGGGAAAGCCAAGTACTAAAATAAGAGATAATAGAAGATGATTAGGGGAAAAAAATCATAATAAAGGGAGATAATAGTTTGTAACTAGGAAGAGAAATTGTAAAGAACTAGAAATAAATGGGTAAGATAGAATTAAAGGTATAATAATGAGAACTGAAAAATAATAGTGGATGTAGTGAGAGATAAATCTGTCATATTATCACAGTGAAGATGGGAATAGAGGGAACTGTTCCTGTGGGAAGGTTCCAAAGCCATGGACTGAGTTGTTATATTCGGATGTGGAGCAAAGTCACAGGGATCTGAAGTTAAATTGGGATAACATTGACACTGGGTAATTATAATGGTGGCAAGGCAGTTTTGTGATTTAAAACAGTACAATTGTAAGAAAAGTCCTCAGGCTTTTTTCATACAGAAAAAGGAGTGCACCTGCAAATCTATATGATCTGCCTGTCAATTTATCTTATTAAAACTAGATATTCTGGAACATAAATATATTTGTTTAAATACATGTTACATGTGTGTGCATGTGTATCTTTCTTTCAAAATATCTTTATTAGAGCTGTGTGCCCTGCTTCTGTTCACATCTATCTCCTTCATCATTCACCCAATGCCACTAATTATGAGCTTTATTCTTCAAAAATTTTGTTCTTAGTTGATTGGATCAATCATTTGCATACACAGATTTTACAATGCAATTGTATTTACAAAATTACCAAGATACATATGTAAAACAATAATATAGCCCACATTTAATTCTTTGTACATTCCAGAGAAATATAAGAAATTATGTTTGCTTTATTTGAACCTTGGCTCTTTAAACAATAAAAGGACTTTCAAATGTACCATTTTATTTTGTAGCTGGGGGCTTACTTGATCTCCTACTTGATCTCTGATGTGAAATTGATCCAGTTGGAGTGGGACAACAGCATTTGAGCAAGAAACAGCGCTTACTATCCTGGAGGCATTGAACTCTGCCCAGAATATATATTCTTGGCTACAATAAAATGTACAATTTGGGAACATAATGCCGTTCCACTCTGTAAATGAATGGATGATTAAATGAATGTATTAATACAAAATTTTATTCCTAGAAAATCTGGACTCAGATATATGACAGAGATTGGCAATAACCTCAAATTCTTAAATTTCAGGAAAATCCCTGAGTATTACACAGAAGCTCCCACAACAATGTTTGTATCTAACAATCCTGAATATAATTCACAGTGAAATGCCACTTTTATTAATCCGTTAATTCATGAGCCTATACGTGGCTTTTATACTTGGCCATTTAATTCATATTATTCATAAAACAATAATATTGACTATTATCTAGGGTGTTTTGTAAGATTGATTTGATTTAATCACTAATAAAACAAAAAATGTTAAACAGTTGAACTCAGTGAGATTTTTAAAAATCAGTTTTTTAATAAGATATTTTCCCACTAATGTGACTGTTTTTGAATATTTTTATTTATATGCTGGTCATGCAAAACTAAATAAGTAATATAAGATGTAAATACTGAAATGAGAAATAAAATTATTTATTAAAATTTGTAGTTGATTTCCTATTAGGAGTAAATATTCACTATAAGTTTGCTATAAAATACACAAATTACACAACAAATCAATAGCTTTAATCTATTAATAATACAGGATTCATTTAAAAATATAAGAGTAAATCACAGACATATAATCAAGCATATATGGGAATTTGAAATATGATAAAGATGCATTACAAATCAGTAATTACAAAATGAATTCTAAATAAATTGTATTAAAACATTTTGATTAATATTTGGAAAATGTATGTCTGGACTGTTGCTACATTTTTTATTTAATGAATCTCTTCTCTCTCTCTCTCTCTCTCTCTCTCTTTCCCTGATCCCTCCCTCTCTCTCTTCCCTTCATCTCCCCCTAATTTAAAAAAATTAAATATAAAATTAATAAAATAAAATGGTATTCTTTAAAAAGTTTCAAATTGAGAATACCTTTCTAAACATGAGATGAATGCCAAAAATCATAAAGAAAAAGTGATATACTTGACAGCATGAATATTAGAAACCAAACCAAATAAAATAAAATGATTCTGTTTAGCCAATAACATCAGAATCAGAGCTAATAAGTCACATAACAAATTGAGGGAAAAGATATACACACACACACATGCATGCACATTCATACCTGTATACAGTATTCATATATACATATTTATGATACAGATACAGCTATAAATATAGACAGATATATAGATAAATGTCAGGTACATCTCTACAAGGAGAACTACAAATCACTGATGAAAGAAATCATACACAACACAAATGAATGGAAAAACATATCATGCTCATGAATTATAATAATCAATTTATTCAAATAACCATGCTGCCTTAGAAATCTATACATTCAATGCAATTCCTATCAAAATATCAATGTCATTTTTCACAGAATTAAAATAAAGCAATTCTGAAATTCATATGGAACCAAAAAAGAACCTGAATAGCCAGAGCAATCCTAAACAAAAAGAACAAAACTGGAGACATCACATTACCTGATTTCAAATTATACTAGAAGCCTATAATAACAAAAACAGGATAGCACTGGCACAAAAGCAGATACAGAGATCAATGCAACAGAGTAGAGAACCCAGAAATAAAAACATATACCTAAAACCAACCAATCTTCAACAAAGTAGATAAAAACATACACTGGAAAAAGGACATACTATCCAAGAAATGATGCTGGGAAAATTGGATAGCCATATGCAGAAGAATGAAAATTGTTCCCTAACTCTCAACAGTTAATACAAAATTAACTCAAGATGGATTAAAGACTGAAATGTAAAACCCAAAACTAAGAGTCCAAGAAGAAAACCTAGGAAAAACTCTTCTGGATAAGACAACTAATTTCTGACTAAGACCTCCAAAAGCAAATTCAACAAAAACAAAAATAGACAAATGGGACTTAATTAAACTAAAAAGCTTCTATAAAGCAAAAGAAATAATCAACAAACAGACAAATCTGTAGAATGGAATAAAATATTTGCAAACTATGTATCCAACAGAAAACTAGTATCCAGAATCTACAAGGAACTCAAGCAACTCAGCAAGAAAAAAACATTGGAAAATAACTCTGTTCTGATATACATTTCTTTTTATATCTACAGTGATCAACTGTGTAATTTTAGGTTTGCTCAGAGTTCCTGCTACTTCTGCATCCTTCAGAATATATATCAAGGACCTCAACATGGATGTAATTATGCTGTCAAGCACAAAGATGGCCTGGTCTTGTTTTGTAGTTCAGAAGAAGCTGAAGGCCTGGTGCGGTGGCTCACGCCTGTAATCCTAGCACTCTGGGAGGCTGAGGGGGGCGGATTGCTCAAGGTCAGGAGTTCAAAACCAGCCTGAGCAGGAGCGAGACCCTGTCTCTACTATAAATAGAAAGAAATTAATTGGCCAACTAATATATGTATAGAAAAAGTAGCCGGGCATGGTGGTGCATGCCTGTAGTACCAGATACTTGGGAGGCTGAGGCAGTAGAATTGCTTGAGCCCAGGAGTTTGAGGTTGCTGTGAGCTAGGCTGATGCCATGGCATTCACTCTAGCCTAGGCAAAAAAGTGAGACTCTGTCTCAACAAAAAAACAAAAAAAAGAAGGAGCTGAGAGTCATATAGATGAAATGGCATGACTGTAGTAGAGTAGCAACACACTCAAGTGGAAGGAGAAGTGGCCAAGATTTGCTTCTCCCTGTGGGAGTTCACATGTAGGATAGTGAGGACAATATTCATGTAGGATGAGGTCAGGATAAGAAGCAGGTAAACAGAGGGTGGAGCAAGATGGCAGATGAGTAAAACTGCCAACCACAGTGTCTCTGCAAAAAAGACAGATTTTAGAAGAAAGTGGAAGAAATAACCAAGCAGATAAGCATACATCAGACGAGGGTGAGAAGTAAGGGTACCTGAGACTATGGGAGACTCCATGGGAGGAGGATACAGAGGAGAACTGGAAGAAGAGAGCCTCTGAGAAGCTCAGAGACCAGCAACAAGGGTAGGTAGAACGATTAACTTTCCCCTCCCTTGTATATTAGACTGCTAGTGGGTTCCCTGGTGGTTGGAGAGACCTGTGGACACCAGCCCAGAGACGGCTGCCACCAGTGAGTGGTAAGACTCTTGCAGATGCAACATCAGGCTCCTAACTCCCTCAGAGGACCTGTCTGTGTACAGACCCAAGTCAATCAGCAGATGCCATATTGCTTCATTCTCCCCCACTCTTCCCTATCCCTGGTTGCCAAGAGAGACAATTTACCCACCAGCCAGAGGCATCTCCAGGGAATGGGACCTTTCCTTTTGGGGCACTACAGCAGACTGAGGGATACTGAGACTGTAAGCTCCCTATCCACCAGCCCTCCCAGGTACTGCTGGCATGGTGACTCCAGGAGAACAGGGCAGATCCTGAGGTGGAGAGACATTGACACAGCTTGAGTACTCCATGGGTGACTTAGGACTGGCACTCCTCTCCATGGTGGGGTCAGGGATTGAATTTTGGGGCCTAGGGGTCAGAGCTGCAGACCAGATCCCGTGCACCCAGGTCTCACATTGCCCAAGGGCACAGAAGGGATATTCGTGAATGAGCCTACAAAGGAGTGTGCACCTTAGGGGCAGATCAGCATGCTTAAGGGGCAACCTTCCTCTGATGGGAGGCCATGTGTCCAGCCCAGGTTGTGATCCTGTGCAGGGAAACTCCCAGCCACATAACAGCCAGGGGAGACCCCCTGGCATGAGGTCCTGCCTGTTGTTAGAGGCCTAGAAGATGCCACGAAGTTGGGGAGGGCAGAAAGGAGAGAGGCCTGCTCCAGATGGCAGGTCTGAGACAGCCACACCCCAATACCCAGACTTTCCAGCTGAGTGGGGCCATTCCAGGCCCTCCCTGACAGCTTTGCCCAGAAGCAGAGAACAGAACATTGACCCCTGCTAACAGAATTTGTGGTGCTTGAGGGCATGCTTACCCAACCCAGCTCCACCCAGACTCACTCCCAGACCTGCCCTCACTGAGGTGGAGAATAAGGACACACCTGGAAGTCCCAGGGCACCATCAACCACATGAGGCACAAGAGTGCCTCTCCAGAGTAACAAGAGCTGGTTACAGAACCCCAAAACAACAGTGTAGCCTGCTCCTCCCAACAAGCACCACCTACTGACAGGGAGGTCATTCTGCACACACTTTTACTGGATCTACTCACTCATCATACAGGGTGTAGTCCAATCTCACCCACAAAAACCACCTACTGGCTCAGAGACTAAACAGGGCGTGTCATTATCCAAACGAAAATCTCAAGGCAAGAAGCAACAACTTATCCAGATGGGAAGAAATCAGCAAAAGAACTCTGGAAGTATGAAGAATCAAATGGAAAGCACACCCCTAAAGAGGAACACCAGCTCTCTAGAAATGGATATCAACCAAAGTCAGAACACTAAAATGACAGAAGAATTTTGAACATGGATTGTAAGAAAACTCAATGACATGCAAGAAAAAAAACGGATATAATCAACACGAAGAAACCACAAAAAATATCCAAGACCTGGAAGAAAAATTCACTAAAGAAATTGAAATATTAAAGAAAAATCAAACCAAACTCCTGGAAATGAAGAATCTATTCAGGGAACTACAAAACACAGTGGAAAGCCTCAAGAACAGGGTAGATTCTTCCAGAAGGAAGAATCTCAGAGATTGAAGATAACTCCTTTCAATTAAATAAGTCAGTCACAGAGATAGAGCAGAAAAATAAGAGAAAAGAGCAAAGCCTACAAGAGATGTGGGATTATGTGAATAAACCTAATGTGAGGGTTATGGAGATTCCGGAAGGAAAAGAAGAAAACACGCAAGTGTTGAATAAGCTATTTGAAGATATTCAATTTCCCCAGTCCTTGCTAAAAATCTAGATATCTAAGTACAAGCAGCTCAAAGGACACCTGGGAGATTCAACACAAACAGGAAGACACCAGACTGTCATCAGACTGTCATGCAGTCATCAGACTGACCAAAATATCAACTAAAGAGGCCATTCTACAAGCTGTAAGCTCAAAGCAAATAACATACAAAGAAAGCCAATCTGAATAATACCAGACTTCTGTACTGAAACCTTATAAGCAAGAAAAGACAGGGTCCCCATTCTCACTCTTCTGAAGCAGAATAATGCCTAGCTTAGAATCTTATATCCTGCAAAACTAAGTTTTATATATGAAGGAGAAATAAAGACATTTTCAGATAAGCAAAGACTGAGGGAATTCACCAAGACAAGACCAGTCCTCTAAGAAGTACTCAAAACATTGTTATACACGGATAAGCACAATTAACATTCATGAATGTAAAACCACTCAAAAGCTAAAGATCAAAGGCCAGATACCACAATGGCTCAAGAGAGAAAACAAAGCAACAAAGTTCAACCCAACAGAATGAACAGAAACATGTCCCACCTATCAGTTCTCTCAATAAATGTGAATGGCTTGAATTTCCCACTCAAGAGACATAGGCTGGCTGCATGGATAAAAAAATATAAGCTAACTATCTTCTGTCTTCAGAAAACTCATCTAAACAGCAAGGATGCATTTAGACTAAAGGTAAAGGGATGAAAAACAATTTTTCAAGCAAACAGAAGCCAAAAGAAGGCTGGCGTGCAGTTTTGATTTCAGATAACTTAATTTTTAAATCAATAAAAGTAATGAAAGATAAAGAAGGTCACTATATAACAGTGAAAGGTACAGTTCAACAAGAAGATATAATAATTCCAAATGTATCCACCCAACCTAGGTGCACCCAGATTCATAATGCAAACTGTACTTGAGCTAAACAATTTGATAAACAACAACAGCATAATAGCCAGAGACTTCAACACCTACCGACAGAAGAGGACAGATCCTCCAAACAGAAAATTAACAAAGAAATAATGGACTTAAAACACAAGAACAAATGGGCCTCACTCACATTTACAGGACATTCTACCTAGAAACCACTGAATATACATTCTTCTCATCAGCTCATGGGACATTCCCTAAGATTGACCATATCCTAGGACACAGAGCATGTCTCAAATAATTTTAAAAAATAGAAATTATACCATGTATCTTTTCAGATCATAGTGTAATAAAAGTAGAAATCAACCCTAACAGAAACTCTCATTTCTACACAAAGTCATGGAAACTAAACAACTTTCTGCTGAATGATCACTTCATAAACGAGGAAATCAGATGGAAATGAAAAGATTCTTTGAACTAAATGACAAAGGAGAAACAAGTTATCAAAACCTGTGGGACACAGCTAAAGCAGTCTTGAGAGGAAAGATATTTTCCATAAATGCCTATATCCAAAAGTTGAAAAGATCACAAATAGATAACCTATTGAATAGATTCAAAGAGCTGGAAAAAGAAGAACAGACTGACCCCAAATCCAGCAGAAGAAGTGAAGTCAATAAGATCAAATCAGAACTAAATGAAATTCACAACAGGGAAACTATACAGAAGATTAATAAACAAAAAGTTGGTTCTTTGAAAAAAAAATAAAATTGACATACCTTTGGCTAGACTAATGAAAAGCAAAAAAGAAAACTCTCTAATAAGCTCCATCAGGAACAATAAATGAGAAATTACAACAGATGCCATGGAGATACAAGATATAATATATAGATATTACAAAAACCTTTATGCATACAAACTAGAAAATATGGAGGAAATAGACAAATTCTTAGAAACACAGAGCCTCCCTAGGTCAACCAGGAAGAAATAGAATTTCTGCACAGACCTATATCAAGAGCCGAAATAGAAATAGCAATTAAAAATCATCCTATAAAGGAAGTCCCAGACCAGATGGTTTCATAGCCGAATTTTACCATACCTACAAAGAAGAACTGGTGCCTATCTTGCAGAAATTATTCCACAACATCGAGAAGGATGGAAACCTCCCCAACACATTTTATGATGCAAACATAACCCTGATACCAAAACCAGGAAAGGATGCAACAAAAGAAAGAAAATTACAGACCAATATCTCTTATAAATATATGTGCAAAAATTTTCAACAAAGTCCTAGCTAACCAAATCCAGGTGCTTATCAAGAAAATAATCCATCACAACCAAGTGGGCTTCATCTGAGAGATGCAAAGATGGCTCAACGTATACAAATCTACAAATGTAATTGACCACATAAACAGAAGCAAAACCAAAGGCCATATGATCCTCTAAATAAACAGAGAAAAAGCATTTGACAAAATTCAACACCCTTTTATGATAACAATGCTTAACAAAATAGGCATAGATGGCACTTATCTAAAATGATAAGCCATCTATGACAAACCCACAGCCAACATCATACTGGATGGGGAAAAATTGAAAGCATTTCCCCTTAGAACTGGAATAAGGTTGCCCACTATCTCCACTTCTATTCAACATAGTGCTCAAAGTCCTTGCTATAGCAATGAGACAAGAGAACAGAATTAAGGGCATCCAAATAGGAACAGAATAGATCAAACTCTCACTCTTTGCTGATGGCATTATATTATACCTAGAAAACCCCAAGGATTCAACCAAGAGACTCCTTGAATTGATAAATGAATTCAGTAAAGTTTCAGGATACAATATCAATACACACAAATCAGAGGCATTCATACACACCAATAACAGTCAAATGGAGAACCAAATCAAAGACTCAGTTCCCTTCAAAATAGAAATGAAAAAAATAATGTACCTAGTACATATTTAACTAAGGAGTTAAAAGACCTCTACAGGGAGAACTATGAAACTCTGAGGAAGGAAATAGCAGAGGATGTAAACAGGTGGAAGACCATACCATACTAATGGATCAGCAGAATCAACATTGTAAAAATGTCTATACTACCCAAAGTGATCTACAGAGTCAATGCAATCCCTATTAAAATACCATCATCATTTTTCACATATATAGAAAAAATAATTTTATGCTTCGTATGGAACCAGAGAAGACCCCGTATAGCAAAAGAAATCCTAGGTATAAAAACAAAATGGGAGGTATCAATTTACCAGACTTCAAACAATACTACAAGGCTATAGTAATTAAACAATAACTTAAACAGCATGGACTGGCACAAGAATAGGGACATTGACCAGTGGAATAGAACAGAGAACACAGATATAAAACCATCCTCATATAGCCATCTAATCTTTGACAAAGCAGACAAAAACATACTCTGGGGAAAAGAACACTTAATAAATGGTACTGGGAAAACTGGATAGCCACATGTAGAAGACTAAAACTGGATCCACACCTTTAACCTCTCACAAAAATCAACTCACGCTGGGTAACAGACTTAAAACTAAGGTGTGAAACTATTAGAATTCTAGAGGAAAGCATTGGAAATACTCTTCTAGATATTGGCCTAGGCAAAGAATTTATGAAGAAGACCACACAGCCAATCACAGCATCAACAAAAATAAACAAATGGGGCATGATCAAATTAAAAAGCTTCTGCACAGCCAAAGAAACTGTCATGAGAGCAAACAGACAACTACCAACAACTAGCAAACAGACAACTCCCTACAGAATGGGAGAAAATGTTCACGAGCTACACATCCGATAAATGGCTAATAACTAGAATCTATTTAGGACTCAGGAAAATCAGCAAGGAAAAATCAAACAACCCTATCAAAAAGTGGGCAAAGGACATGAACAGAAACTTTCCAAAAGAAGACAGAATAATGGCTAAGAAACATATGAAAAAATGCTCAATATCTCTAATCATCAGGGAAATGCAAATCAAAACAACAATGAGATGTCACTTATCTCCAATGAGAATTGCCTTTAGTAACAAGTCCCAAAACAATATATTTTGTCATGGATGTGGAGAGATAGGAATGCTCCTACACTGCTGGTGGGACTGCAAACTAGTTCAACCTCTGTGGAAAGCAATATGGAGATACCTTAAAGGGATACAAGTAGATCTACCATTTGATCCAGCAATCCCAATACTGGACATCTACCCAAAAGAACAAAAGACACTCTATAAAAAAGACACCTGCACTCGAATGTTTATAGCAGCGCAATTCACAATTGCAAAGATGTGGAAATAACTCAAGTGCCCATCAATATATGAGTGGATTAAGAAAATGTGGTATATGTATACTATGGAGTACTATTCAGCTATAAGAAACAATGGTGATATAGCACCTCTTATATTTTCCTGGATTGAGCTGGAACCCATTCTACTAAGTGTAATATCCCAAGAATGGAAAAATAAGCACCACATGTACTCACCAGCAAATTGGTTTCACTGATCAATACCTAAGTGGACATATAAGAATAACATTTATCAAGTATCAGGCAGGTGGGAGGGGGTAGGAGGAGATGGGTATATATACACATAGTGAGTGTGATGCACACCATCTGGGGGATGGACACTCCTTAAGCTCTGACCCAAGGGGTGGGTGGCAAGAGCAATGTATGTAATCTTAACATTGGTACCCCCATAATATGCTGAAATAAAAAAAAAGAAGCAGGTGAACAGCAACATAATACCTATGACCAACAACACTATCTTGTATTTAGGAGGATTTTCACATAGGAGCTTTAGAAGAACTTGGACCATAGATAATAAGTTGCTAATCTCCTTGGCTTTATAGTTGGGGAAATTCAAAATGTAAATGGTATCAGCCAAGGAAGAAAGTTATCCTCCAATTCAAGACTCTGTTGTCAATTGGTGGAAGACCCAGTGGTCAGTTACCTGAAGGCATAGATTGCTGCATCATGGTCATAAGCCAAGCCAGTGCAAAGGATGTGTTTGCACATTCTAGTGGACAGGAAAGAAAAAAAAAAGATATTAGCTTCATAACCATCATGCAATAAGTTTCCCCTTTCAGAGAAAAAGTCAATACTCATTTTGGAAACAGAAGTAGCTAACAAAGCTATATCAATGAGGGCTCACGAAAAAGTACACAGATTTGTGAACTCAGAAACCCCTCCAAATCAAGAAAATCAGAAAAGATATTCCTGTGAGGGCCATGATGTACATAAGAAGGGTTAGTAAGTGGAGAAATACAGCATTTTTCATTTGCAAGAGAGTTCCAGGAGAACATAATTTGCTGTCGATGTTTAACTTTCATTTTCCATATTCCAACTCTGGCTTTATTTTTCTGACCCATGTAGTTACCACTTCTGGAGTTTTTCATTGCTTTTTATTGGTCCATATTTCCATATGGTATCATTTTCCTTCTACCTGAAATACTTCCTTTAATATTTCTTGTAATATGTGTCTTCTGGAGATTAATGCTTTTAGCTTTTGTATAGCTGAAAAAGTCTGTTTCGCCTTCATTTTTGAAATATATTTTCAATAGATATAGAATTCTAGGTTTAAGTATTTAAAAAATGTTGCCCCACTGTCTTTTTGCTTGCAATTTTTACCAAAAAATTTCTTTTTAATTTTGTTTCTCTGTAAGTAACATGACTTTTATCTCTGGCTGCTTTTATGGTTTTTTTCTTCATTATTAGTTTTGAATCATTTGATCATAATGTGTCAGCATTCTGCAGACAAACAGAATAGGATGTATATACTTATGAAGAGATTTGCTGTAAGAAATAGGTTCATGTGATTATGTAGGCTGTCAAGAGCCAAGATCTTTAGGGTTATGTGGGCAAGCTGGAAATCTAGGAGACCTAACTATAATTCCAGTCTGAGTCTGAGGTCTGAGAACCAGGAAGCCCTGATGTTTCATTTTAAGACCAAAGGCAAGAAAGATTCAATGCTCAAGTTTGAAGGCAATCAGGCAGAAGGAATTCTCCCTCACTCATGGGTTGGTAAGTATTTTTGTTTTATTCAGGTCTTCAGCTGATAGGATGAGAACCAGCCACATTAGGGAAGCCAATCTTCTTTACTCAACTCTTAATGATTTAAATATAAATCTCATCCAGAAATTCCCTCACAGAAAACACTCCAAATTATATCTGACCTAATATCTGGCCACACAATGGCCACATCCATTGATAATCATGATGTGGATTGGTATGATTGTCTACATATTTCTTGTGGTTAGGGTTTATTAACCTTCTCGGATCTCTAGATTTGTAGCTTTCGCAGCATTTGGAATATTTTTGGCCATTATTTCTTCAAATATTTTCTGCACTCTTTCCTTCAGAGACTCCAATTAAATGTATAGTAGACAAGTTGTCCCACAGCTTACTTATGCTCTTTATTTTAAAAAATTATTTATTTTCTGTGTGTTTCATTTTGGTAATTTCTATTTTTACATCTTAAAATTTACTATTTTATTCTGCAATGTCTAATCTGTTGTTATTCATCTTATACATTGAATTTTTCATTTCTGGAGGACTGGGTGTTTTTAATACCATTCATTTTTCTACTTATTTTTAAACATATGAAATATAGTCATAACAATTTATTGTCCTTATATATTAATTCCAATATCCAAAATTTAGAATGATTTCAATTGATTTTTCTCCACATTATGATTTATATGTTCTTACCTATCTGGTAATCTTTGTCTGGATGTTAGACATGAAATTTACCCGTTGGATGCTAGATATTCTATTTCTACAAATAATTTTCATCTTTCTTTTAGGTCGCAGTTAAGCTTCTTGGAAACTGTTTGATCATTTTGGGTCCTTCTTTTTAAAATTTGTTAGGCACAATCTGAGCAGGGTTTAGGTTAGAACTAAATGTTCCCACTACTAGGGCAAGGCATCACCGGATATTTTCTCTAATGATTCATAATCATAAAATTTTCCAGTCTAGCTCATGGTAACAGTCACTATTATCAGCCCTGTGTGAGTGATGAATACTCTTTCCCCTAATCTGTTCAGCTGGTTCTTTCCCTGGACTTGAGTATTCTTCTCACAAGTATCCACTGATAAGTACTTTGCTGAAGTCTTTCGCAGATCTCTCAGGTTCTCTCTCTCTCTCTCTCTCTGCATTGCTCTCCTTCCCAGTACTCTGTCCTGGTATTCAACTTCCTTCATTTCTGCACACACTCAGATCCGTCCCCTCATTTTAAGAATCTTAAAGATTTTGTAATAGATTCTCATAATTTTGTGTTGCCTCAGCATCCACTGTGAATGTAGGTTTAGCTTTCTCATCCCAGAAGCAGGGCTTTGTCACCTTTGACACAGTTCCTAGTTCTCCACTTCATCCCAGTTCCTTGATGTGGTCAACAAGACATCTGCCTGATACTACTGCTTCCTCAGGACCACCTCCCTATGTATGTAAATGCAACCTGCTTGACCCACTCAAATTACCCCAATTCCCTGCATGGACCACACAGATATGTTACAGTGACCGTTCTCAGTCACACCATGACCTCATGGAATTCGCTTCTGCTTACCCTAAACCCACCAATTAGAACTGTCTATGGGAAACTTTCTTGAGTAATACCACAGAGTCCAAAGGCCTACAGGTCCGTCTCTGTCTGGCTGCTCACCTACTGGTTGAGGACATTGCCCCTGAGACCTTTCCATCAGCTCTCATCAATACCCCTCTTCTCTCATGAATCTGCGAGTAATAAATTAATTCTGGTATTTCATGTTTTTTTGTTGTGCTGCCTCCTCTGTATCTCGCCTAACCAACATACCCAAATCTCATATTCCTTCTGATCAGGAATATTCCTTCTGATATCCTAGAGATTGGATATCTTGGCAGAAATCAACTATACATAGGTCAGACAAGGGCCACACGGGCATCTGCCTATATAAACGAGTTTCCTTTAAGAGGGACACCTGGTCACAGGTTGGACACTTAGGCCTCAGCCCATTCGCCAGTATAAGGAAGTATCCTGTGAAAGGTACACTGTAAACATCCACAAACCAAGTACCCTGGAGCCTTTTCAGTCCAGGGTTAGAGTTTATAGCCTCTCTCCAGAGAGACAGATGTCGAGACCAAATTGGAGAAAAATATATTTCTTCTCCTGAGTTCCTCCTCATTGTGTTGTAGCCTATAAACTATTCCTGGGCAGGAAACTGGAGAAATCACCTCTTTTCTTCCCCACATCTGGGTATTGATCTTCTTTGACTGACCTCCAGTGTCTCAAAATCCATTCTTGTATATATTTTTTTCTTTTTTTTAAGCGAGTGAGTAAATCCAGTCCTATTACTCTATCTTGCCTACAAGGAGAACTAGTTTTTAATTTTTTTAAATGATTAGCTTATAGAGGGAATGACCATTGGAATATTTGTACACTCACTCACACACACACACATCAATATGAGAGAGAGAGAGAGAGCACATCATATGCTGAAAGTTCCCAAAGAGGACATCATGGTTATTTTGTTAGGATAATAGGATTAAAAATGGAAAGATAATGGGGAAGATAATATAATGCAGACAAAAAGCTTGCCCTAGGAAAGCCTCAGGGAAATTTTAAATTTTTCAAGTCAGCCTTAAGACATTGCATAATAACTTTTCATCCTATTTGGTGAAGGGCACTATTAAGTCAATAGAATATCTTAGAACTCTAAGCCAGACTAGACTTTAACTCTCTATTATCTCTCAATCCCCTAAGTTATTTAATATTAGAGGCACACAAATGAAAGGTATTTGATCCATCTTGCAAGTATAGATGTCAAGATACTGGGCACCCACACAGACGCCACGCTACTCCAATGTAGGGTATTTACATCTCACAAGCAAGAATATGTACATATTTTGAAGTTGATTTCTTAAAATTGTGAATATAAACCTCACTTAAACCAATTAGAAATTTTGAGAGAACTCGTGAAGAAGGAAATTCAGGTCAACATATTTTGGATGCAGAATAAGTGCTAAAACCAATGGTAGAGACGAAAACACCACCAACAAGAAATGTAGAAGCATGCTTGTACATCTCAGTCTTAGTACATAAGCCACAATACAAGTATAATTGGATACATTACAGAAATACAAGTAAATAATTCGTGTCTGTGATACTGTATAAGGATACAAGGAATTCATTAAAATATATGCAGCTTTTGAATTCACTGAATTATCAGGAGTGCAATGAAAGAAGGCTCTTAATGTAGGAAGACTTTTTACCAGGTGACTTGGAATAAAAATCAAAAGTATCTCAGATCAATTATTTGATATGGGTACTACAGCCATGTGTAAAAGTCTAACGGGTTAATTCGTACTGTTAACCGAGTTTGAACTCAGTTCACTTATCTATGAGTAGGTTGGACAAAATAAAGCCAATCAGCTTTCCTTCCCTCTTTCCTTATTTTTAGTTTACTTTTTTATTGGAGCAAAGGCAGTATTGTGATTTGCAAGCCATTTGTTTGTTTGTAATATTGATTTATCAATTCATAATATAGATTTAAGAACAACACTGCTTGAGGTTTTTAAAATCTAATTTAAATAATGCTTAGCTTAATGCCATGAACAAAATGTGCATGTATATGTATGTGACATATCTGGCTACATAACATTAAGACCCAGTGCAAAATGAAAATGTAGTTATTTTCCCCAAAAATGATTTAGCATTTCAAGATGGCAATAGTAGAGCATTAAAGCAAGCATGGAGCCCTGTGAAATTGTGCAGGCTGCATGCCCAAGAATCTGGCCTTGGTGTGAGACAATGAGGATCATGATCAATGCCATTAGTTTAGAATAATAACCATTCTAACCTAAACAAGAATACTTACACTAAAATAAATCTATCTGGACTATACCATTCTATACAATTATATTAACCCCTCCCTTGCTCCCAAATTCAGAAACGTATTATTCTTCTAATTTTGTCACTGTGGACTAGCCTTATAGACCAATTGATGGGAAAGAAAACTGTTTGAAAATTAATACCAAGAAATTGACAGAGAAACTCATTCATTAAGTGGGAAAATGTCATTAGACAATGCTTTATTTTCCCTCTCTTTTTAAGCAATGGCTTTGAGATTAAATTGTAACAAAAGAAGCAAAACAAAACAAGTGGAATCTAAAGGACACACAGGATTATGTAATTACTTCTGTAGCTGATGAAATGTAAATGCCTTAAGCTTATGAAGTAATTATGAGGCAATTAAGGAAAGAAGAGCTGTTTTGTTCACTCTTATTTCAGGTACATGAAAAAAGTTGGTGTGTCAAACTTTTAACTTTGAGTAAGTTAATTGCCATTCCAAAGGCTAAAATAAGATATTTTGGTGTCTTGCCAAAAAAAAAAAAAAAAAAAACTAAAAGCAATTCCAATTCTTTTCAACTTCTTTATCAAGAGTTAAACTGATCTCTTATAACAGTTACTTTCCATGGTGAAATAGCACAGATGAATGAAGTATTGGCAATGCAAATGGATAAATCTTTTTTCCTTTAGGCTGATTCTTAAGTAAATACCTGTCTCATCACCTAAGGAAGTTCTGTGAAGGATGGTGCTTGAACCTGCCAAAAATGACCCCAGGTGAAAATGAACAATTAACACTTTAAATAATTTATGACCAAGTTATATAATAATTCTAATCTTTGAAATTGCTTTATGATGCACATTTACCTTTTTACCTAAATATTCTTAGAATATAGTTTGAGAATAATTTTTCATGATACTGTCATATATAACTAGCTATATCAGAAATCTCTAAACTATTTAGGTTTACACATCTTTCTCTAAATTATATGTGCTATGTCTAAAGGAGGTTGGTTATTTTGGCTTAGTGCTGTGACAGTATGTATTTTTGATGATTATAGGAAATAATTGAGTTTTTATAAGTATACAATCTTTCATGGTTTCTAAATGGTTTTAAGTTGGGAAACATGGAAGTAGGGAGTCTTAATAGAACTAACTCAAATTATTTCTTGACTCTTTAGGATATGTGTAACTTTACCAAAGATATACCTCCATGAGGTGAAGATTTCATAACATTTTCATAGGATGCTGATGAAAGGTAGATTATATATATATTTTTAAATCCTCTTAGAGGTCCTATCACATAATCCAAGTTTTATAAATATTATTGCTGTTTCTATTTCTCAGTAGAATAAAATGCATTTATATCTTAATACATCATTTATTAGTCATTTATCTCCCTATATTAATTATGTGTATTGCTCTTCTAAGGACCTACAATATTGGCTTCTAATATACAGCATGTACACATCTTAAAAATTTATATGTAGATCCTATAATGGGTATGAAAGGTTTAGAAGGAAAAAAATCACTTCTTATATCTTTCAGGGTAAATACTGGCCTTCTATAAGAACAAAACCCTGTGTTTCCTCACCAGAAAAGATTATTTGAAGTATATTATTTTTTCAAAAAGAATATATATACCATCAGACATATAACATACGTGGTCTAATACTGGCAAGCTCTATAATGCATATTTTATATAAGTCCTTGTCATGAAATCTCCAGAGAAAACATGCTAGACAACATAAAGTAGCATATACTGTTTTAAGATATTTTAGCTATCATTATGGTGTGTGCTCCAATGTTTAAAATAGCCAAAGCATTTTGCCTGACTGAATTGAATTTAACAATTAGAACATTTTTATAGCTGTAGCTATTGAGTAAATTGAATGAGTTCAAGGGCACTGAATAATGCATTCTACATTCTACATCTTCATTGGGATATTCATTCAAAAAAATGAGTGCTTACTATGGATATGTGTCCCACACTGTGTTGGGCAATTAGGATATATCAGCAAATAAAACAAAAGGACCTGCCCTCCTATGTATACCATAATAGTTGGATATAGACACTGTACAATAAACATAGTAATTAAATCAACTGCATAGGATAGTAGATGATAGTAAGTGTTATATAAATTAAAACTAGTGCCTGAGTGAGGGAGTACTTCTCTAAGATGACACAACCAGTATTAAATTCACCTCCACTATAAAAGAGAACAATATATATGAGGAAATATGCCCAGACATTAGACAACAAGCAGGATGAAAGTAATCTCTGAGAGAAGGAAAATAACTATAGAGACCCCCAATTGCACAGGATCACTGCCTCAGGAGAATTTCTGATTGCAATTTAGCAAGGCAGAATAAAAAAAAAAAGCATAAAAAACCCACAAGGTGATTCCAGGCTAGGTCCAGTTGCTTGCCACGCAGAAAACCAATTACTGAGACAGTAAGGATTTCCAAGGAAGAAAGGAAATTTATTATGAATGACATCAGCCAGGAGATGGGAGAACTGTTTCAAATATGTCTCACTGAACTGAGGGTGGAGGTTTTTATAAGTGGTTCAGGAAGGTGGCTACAGGGATTGGTCCAGATTATGTTGAAAGCAACCTGTGCAGGAGGTCTAATTCAGAAGTCACAAGTTAGCGATGAATGGTGAGTCCTAGCATTGTTTTCTTGCAAAGAATCCACCATTTATGGGAGACAATTTAAAAGATAAAAAGGTTAGCTAAACAGAAAAATTATAGGTTCTGATCATTGAATACTACTGGCCTATGGATATAAAACATAAGAAAGCTACAGGGAAAACATTTTGTGTTTGTTTATGGAGCCAATTATAGGAGCAATGCTTATACAAGGAAGCAAAAATCAGAGTGAGGGCAGCTGAAGTGGCTAAAGTCTACAGGTAAGGCGTTGGAGCGGAGGGAAATGTGCAGGGTAGGAGCTGAAGTGTATGGCACCCTACAGTCAAGAACTAACCACAGACTCTCCACAGACTTTGGGTTCTCCCTCTTCCCAGGGCAAACACAAAGAAAACTATATGTAGGCCAGGGAGATGATATTCAAACTATCAAAAACCAAAGATAAAGAGAAAATCATGAAAGTAGTCTGGAAAAAAAGAGAAACATTGCACCAAGGGGAGCATGAGGACAAATGGTTGTTGATAGTTTCTGGGTGGGCATACTAGGAGCTTGGAAGTTGCCACTCTGTATGAACAACAAGGAAAATGGTAAACAAACTGAAAAGTCAAGAACACTTTTTAGATCTGTAATAGAAGTGAGGTCACAGAGAAAACTGCTGCCTCCCAAATTGGAAAGACAGGTAAGACAGAGAAACTTATTTTACTAGGGCTAAAAAAATAATCCATCATGACCAAGTGAGCTTCATCCCAGAGAAGCAGGGATTGTTCAACATGCACAATTCTATAAATGAAATTCAACACATAAATAGAAGTAGAAATAAAGACCATATGATCCTCTCAATAGACACAGAAAAAGCATTTGCAAAATCCAGCCCCCTTTTATGATAAGAAAGCTTAACAAAATAGACATAAACGGGACTTATCTCAAAATGATAAAAGCCATATATGACAAACCCACAGCCACCATCATACTGAACAGGGAAAAATTGCAACCATTTCCGCTTAGAACTGGAACCAGACAAGGTTTCCCTCTATTGTTGCTTCTATTCAACATAGTGCGGAAAGTCCTAGCCAAAGTAATCAAACAAGAGAAGGAAATCAAGGGCATCCAAATGGGGGCAGAAGAGGGCAAACTATCACTCTTTGCTGATGATATGATCTTATATCTAGAAAACCCCAAAGATTCTGCCATGAGACTGCTGAAATTGATAAAGAAATTCAGCAAAGTCTCGGGTTACAAAATCAATGTACAGAAATCAGTAGGCATTCCTACATGCCAACAACAGTCAAACAGAGAACAAAATCGAAGACTCAATACCCTTTCACAATAGCAAAAATGAAAATAAAATACTTAGGGATTTAACTAAGGAGGTCAAAGACCTCTACAAGGAGAACTATGAAATGCTGAGGAAGGAAATAGCAGAGGATATAAACAGGTGGAAAACCATGCCATGCTCATGGATCGGCAGAATCAACATTGATAAAATGTCTATACTACCCAAATTGTTCTACAGATTCAATGCAATCTCTATTAAAATACCAAGATCATTTTTCACAGATCTAGAAAAGATAATTCTAAGCTTCCTATGGAACAAGAGAAGACCTGGTATAGAAAAAGCAATCTTAAGCAAAAAGAACAAATTGGGAGGCATCAATTTACCAGACTTCAATTTACCAGATTTGTAGCTATACTACAAGGCTATAGCAACTAAAACATCACGGTAATACTGGCACAAAAACAGAGATATAGACCAATGGTACAGAACTGAGAAACCAAATATAAACTATTCTCATATTGCCATCTAATCTTCAACAAAGCAGAGAAAAATATACACTGGGGTCAAGAATCTTTATTCAATAAATGGTCCTAGGAAAATTGGATAGTACATGTAGAAGACTGCAACAGAATTTGTACTTTTCATCTCTCATAAAAATCAGCTCATGTGGATAACAGACTTAAACCTAAGGCATGAAACCATAAAAATTCTAGAAGACAATGTTGGAAAAATTCTTATAGATATTGGCCTGGGCAAAGAATTTATGAAGAAGACACCAAAGGAATCATAGCAACAACAAAAATAAATAAACGGGACCTGATCACATTAAAAAGCTTCTGCACAGCCAAGGAGACTATCATGAAAGCAAACAGACAACCTATGGAATGGGAGAAAATATTCATATGTTACACATCTGATAAAGGACTGATAAGTAGAATCTACATAGAACTCAGGAAAATTAGCAAGAAAAAAATCAAACAACCCTATCAAAAAGTGGACAAAGGACATGAACAGAAACTTTTCAAAAGAAGACAGACTAATGGCTAACAAACATGAAAAAATGCCCAACATCTCTAATCATCAGGGAAATGCAAATCAAAGCCACAATGAGATATCATTTATCTCCAGTGAGAACGGCCTTTATCAAAAAGTCCCAAAAAATAAATCTTAGTGTGGATGTAGAGATATAGGAACTCTCATACACTGCAGGTGGGACTGAAAATTAGTACAACCTCTGTGGAAAGCAATATAGAGATAACTTCAAAGAGATACAAGTAGAACTACTATTTGATCCAGCAATCCCAATACTGAGCATCTACCTAAATGAAAAAAAGGTATTCTATAAAAAAGACATCTGCACTTGAATGTTTATAGCAGCACAATTCACAATTGCAAAGATGTGGAAACAACCCAAGTGCCCATCAATACATGAGTGTATTAAGAAAGTGTGATATATATATACCATGGAGTTCTACTCAGCCACAAAAATCAATGGTGATCTAGCACCTCTTGTATTATCATCGACAGAGCTGCACTCCATTCTACTAAGTATCACAAGAATGGAAAAACAAGCACCACATGTACTTATCATCAAATTGGTGTTAACTGATCAATACTTCTGTGCACAAATAGTAGTAACATTCATTGGGTTTTGTCCAGGTAGGATGGAGAAGGGGATGGGTATATTCATATGTAATCGGTATCGCACATACCATCTGGGGGATCAACATGCTTGATGCTCAGGCTTTGGTGGGAAAAAGGCAATATATGTTACCTAAACATTTGTACCCTTGGAAGATGCTGAGATAAAATAAGTAAACAAACATAAAATCTAAAATTATAAATCTTTTGGAGAGAACATAAGAGAAAATCTTTGCAACTTCGTATTAGGCAAAGATTTCTGTAAAAGGCTACAAAAAATATTAACTGTTTTTTAGGAGGATAAATAGAATTCCACTAAAATTAACCATTTTTACTCTTCAAATAATATCATTGAGGGGGAAAAAGGGCAAATCATAGGCTGAGATAAAATACTTGCCATATATAATATATATTAATATATACACATATATTTGAAAAGAATAAAACATTTGTATGCAAATATATAAAATAACTTTATAATTTAATATGAAGACAAATAACTTGACAAAAATAGACACAAAATATTTGAAAGATATTTCACAAAAGTTGTAAAATGTACATTTATTATCTGAAAAGCAGCTCAATATAGCTAATGACTAGGGAAATATAAATTAAAAGCAATAGGAGATAGTGCCTCAAACTCACTTGAATGACTAGAATTAAAAAGACTAGCAATACTTAGAGTCATTAATGATGAAGAAGGAACACTGTCATATATTTCCAATGAATGTGAAAAATTGCACAGTCACTTCCAAAAATAGTATGGCATTTTTTACTAAAGTTAGCTGTACTTTTCCTATATAATCTAGCAATCCTACTCCTAAGTACTAATTCAAGAAAAATGAAAACTTATAACCACACAAAACTTGTACAAAATTATTCATAGCAATTTGATTCATAATAGTTATGAACTGGAAACAATCTAAATGTCAATTCGATGGAAATGAAAAATTCAATGTAAATTTAAAAAAATTGTATAAATTAATACAATAGAATATACTGAGTAATTACAAGGAACAAAATACCAATACATACAAAAACATGGTTAAATCTCAAAAACATTATGCTGATCAAAGTCAGACAGGCACAGAAGGATCATGCTGTTGTGATTGAATTTATATGAAAATCTAAGATAGGCAAAACTAATATAAATCAAATAAGTGATAAGTAGTTGTCATCAATAGGGGTGGGGTTTCACTACAGGGTAGTTTTGGGGAACTTCCTAGTTTATTGACACATTCTTATCATGGTTATGATGATAGATGTATAAGTGAATACATTTCTCAAAATTCTTCAGTTTGTTTACTTAAGATATGTTTATTTTACTTAATGTAAATTGTACTTCAATAAAGTTAATTAAAAGATTCCCAGTCATAAAAGAATAAAATAATTTCACTTTGACAATTATGTATTCAAAAGAAAGCAAAGATTAAAAGAAAGGCTTGCAATTAGAGTCATCAAGAGTGCTAAAGTGAAAATGCAGTTTGACTGGGGTGAAGTTGGTGGAGGTGGCAATATTCCCCATTAAGGACTCAGTAAGATGATGAAATTTGAGCTGAGACCTGAAAGAGGTGAGAAAGTTACTGAGCAGATAGCTAGGAGGGTTGGGGGCGAGAATGGTTAAGCAAAGGGAAAGCTGGAATCCAGCCTGATGTTGAACGTGCCTGATGCAAATAGCAAATACAAAGGAGGTTACTATGACTCTAGCATAGTAAACAAGTTGGAGAAGAGTAGGAGATGTGCACAGATATTGGTGGAGGTAGTGCATTGTGAAGGACTGGTTTTCACTCAAGTTAAATACAGAGCCATTTCAAGGTTTAGGAAAGTGTGACATGATCTAACTTTGCAATAATTAATCTGGCTACTGGCTTGAGTTTAAATTGTACGGATTAAAGGAACAAGCACAGAGGTCTGTTATGAGGCTATTTCAGTATCTAAAGGGGAGATAAAAGTGGCTAAGATCATAGTGGTACCAATGGAAATACATGGAAATAATTGGATTCTGGATCTATTTTGAAAGTAGTGCTAGCAGGATTACCTCATGTATTAGATATAGGATGTAGAAAAAGGAGAGAGTCAAAATGACTTCCAGGTATTTTGACTTAAGCAACTGGAAGGATAGATTTGACATCAACTGAGATGAGAAAGACTGAGTATGGAGCAGACTGTGGAGAGAAGATCAGGATTTCTGTGTTGAACATGCTGAATTTGTAAAGTCTAATTGCCACGTAGCTCCCAAATTAGAAACTTGAGCATTGTCCTTGGTGCCTTTCCACACTGAATCATTCTCCAAGTCCTGCTATTTTTCCTCATTAATAGCAGAGGGGAGGTTTGAAGTGGTTTGATTCCAAAAATCTTGCTCTTTCTACATTAATTTGCAACAGGTAATAGAATATCACATTTAGAATAACTTTTAAAGGATATTTAAATCAACTTTCAACTCAATGCTTTAATTCTCTGTACAACATTCTCGAATTTTGATTTTTTTTTTAAATTAACTTACATTGAGTACAGAAAACTCACTTTTCTTAAGGAAATGCATTCCAACTTTGTTTTTTTATTGACTATTTTTTAAAAAGCTAAAAAAAAAAGGCCAAACCTCACATATTGGCATTTTAGGCAAACTAAGTACCTCAAAGTTCTTAGAACAGCTTAAAATTAGCCAAACCATTTGAACACAACCACTTATTGAATAATTAATTAATTTATTTATTAAATTAAGGACACTAGTTACATAGAGTTTGTCAATAATCTATGAAAGGTCATTTGCCTGAAGTTAAAGTTTGGGCCTGAATTATAGTTGGAAAGATGGACTAATGACAATAAAAGTTTCAAGTGTTTCACGACTGGGTTACAAAAATGAGAGACTATGTATGAAGTTCAGCTCTCATCAGATCCTGGCTCCTGCCTTCCTGCAGCTCTAGAACCTATTTACCATTGTTTCATCTTCTCATATCCTCCAATGTCATCCACCCTACCACAGAAATCTCTGCCTTAAACAGTGTATCACCTCAAAAACCTCCATAATTTCTCCCACTATTTAAGAAATGGTCTATCCCTCAACACTAACACAATGGTGAAAAGACTCCTGACTGTTCGGTCACTTGATGTTATTGTAAGTCAAATCGATATATGAGTACATAGGTATGTATTAGTGCATCACACACAGTGTATTTGAAATATCAGCTGTACAGAGTCAATACAGGAAAATTCTATCTTAATTTATTCACATATATCAAGTAATTAGCCATAAAGTTATATTAGCCATAAAACCACGTGAGGCTTTGCTCACATGGTCACACAATTAAAATCCTTGCTATGTATTCTGCTGTGTACCCTCCAGTTCCCATTCATTACTGATGCTTCTTCATATCACACATCACCCTCTCTCTTTGGCTCTGTTCTCACCCACTGTATGTGTCTTAGCAAACTTCTCAAGGCACGAATCTGAGAGTCCTGTTTTGTCCCGTTTCACTAAACCCAAATGGAAGCACCCAAATTAGCCAAGCAGCTCATTTCCCACCAACGCCGAAAGGGTGCCTGCCACCGAGAGACAGCTCAGCCACCCAGGTGGGAAATATTGCTGCAGACCAGACAGCTGCTCTCAATGCCAGAACAAACAGGTGCAGATTTTATTGATGCAACGGAAGTGAGATAAATAAGGCAAAATAGAGTTCCACTCATAAATACAAATTTCCCTGAGTGAAAAAACAGGGAAGAGAACTTTCAGAGTAAATAACAAAGCACCCTTTCCTGACCCAGCTCAAAGTCACGGCCCTTGCCCCCCACCATATTCCATGGTCTCAGAGATCTTATGGCATCTCTGTCTCATGTTTGTTGCACTGAGATGGGGTTCTTCTTTGAGAACAGAAAGATGCTTACCTAGAAAGAGATACAAATTTGTAAAACCTATTCACTAATTTGGAATAGAGAGATGATGCGGTAATTTTTTTAAAAAATAGTCACAGTATTTCACAGCATATTTTATCAAGTGGTTGAGTGTTTATCTTTACACCTTGAATCTGGACTTGGCCTTGTGACTTGCTTTAGTTACAGGAATATTAGCAAGCATCATGCAAGCAGAAGCGTGGAAAGTGCTGATGCATTGGGATTTACTGCTGTCATGTGAATAGCTCAAGTTATTTGATGGGAGACATGTAGCTTATTCACCCCAGCCAAAAGCAAGATAATAAGGCCATCCAGGATCAATGAAGTCTTATGTAATTCACAAGCCAACTGTAGTCACATGAGTGAACGCAAGCAAGACAAATAGAACTGCTCCACTAAGCCCAGTCCAAATTGCCTACTCACTGAGTCAGGAACTAATAAATTGTGTTTTATGTGTTTGTTACACAGTGACATTTAACCAATACAGATGGCATAGCCAACTTAAAGCTGCAAAGGGATTAAAGTGAGAAGGAGCATTTTCTGCTGAGTTTTGTTTCCTATTGCAGATCATACTCTTGGCAGAACAGTGACATGATTCTTCATGGCCTTGAGTCCTATTCTAACAATTCCAGTAGGTTGAAAACAAAAAAATATGTAACACTACCTGACTTCATGCACCAAAGAACATATACATTTATTTTTTTCACTTTTCAATTTATGTTGGCACCAAGTACACATAGCCCCAGATCTCATCTCAAAAGAGGCATTTGAATCTGTGAACTGCAGAAGGCTTAGAAAATCTATGTGTCATTCATGCAGTATCTCTAAAGCCCACTACATTTCATTATAACTCAAAACAATTGCATCTTCTTGCCAAAGAACTCATTTGAAACCAGGGGGAGAAATCTGCCAATGGTGGAAAAAATCTGTATGAGATAGAAACTTTTAGACAGAGAGGAAGAAAAGTAGAGGTGATAACTTAGGTCCTGTAGAACAATGCCCTTCAATCTCTAATATTCACAAATAACCTGGAATCTCATTAAAATACAGATTTTGAATCAGTATATCTGGGTCTGGGCTGAGAGCTTGCATTTCTTATAAGCTCCCAGGTCATTTCATTCCACAGATCATATTTTGAGTAGCAAGGTACTAGGCTTTCTCCTGGTCTTTGAATAGCATACACAACTCTAGCAAATTCATAATGTAGCACAAGACCATTCATTATTGAAGATCAAAATTATTATTTATCAGAAAAAAATATATGAAAGTGCATAACCCCCCAAACACAAAACCTAATAAAAGCTATTGACTTCTTTATCACGTAAGTGACTTTGGAATGAGTGTTTTCTTATCTCAGGGATTATTCCTATTGAAGTTTAACTTTCTATGCTGTCTTTTTGGAAATGTTGATAACTTGATGAAATAATACTTGCGTAATACTGGCAAGAGGTTCAGCTAGAAGCATTGAAAATGCTTGACCTTGCTGTTCTTGTTTTTATAATTGTTTTTCTTATTTTAATTTTACTTTAATTTTACCTTAATATTTTCCCTTAAAGCTTATCAGATGAAGCTTGATATCAAGATGAAGCTTGATAGGGGGGAATGTATGCAAAGTGTTTGAATGTGAAGTTTATCTGCAACCTTTTCTACCATCTCTAGCAGCAATAACGCCAAAGCTATATCAATTTAAAACCCTAAATATATAGAATTTTTCCAACTTAGCTAACATCTAAGGATAAATTATTTGCCACATTTGCCATATTCTTTTTTTAGTACATTGTTGAGAGGTCATTAAACAAGACACCTGATTTCTCTTGGTCTTTCAATTTTTCTTGGAGACTTCCTAAGGAGGCACAATTTGCTGGGAATCTTAATTGCTGTAAAAATTCTCCCTTGTATGCTAGGAAGTACCATAGAAAAAAGGAACCATTAAAAGGCATAGAATCCAAATATAGAAATTACATATCTGATCTCAAATCCCAAACTTGATCCCATAATAGTTAACTTCTCAACTTGACATTTTCCTAATACCCCCTTATCTTGAGTCTCATTCACTCTTTAATGAAATATTCTCTTCTCTTTCTTGTTTGAAGATCATTGTCAATAATGAGTAAAAACTGATATATTCTACTTTCTTCTTCTCATTTTTCAGCACTATGTTATCTTCCTACAGGCAATATACCCATCCTGTTTTTTTTTCCTTATCATGAGTGAAAAACATCTGTTTCCATCATGCTAAGAAAATGTCAAATCCTTCCAGCTTTTGTCTTCTTGATGTTCTTTGTTCAAGCCCCTTCCATATTTTTAATTGTATTTAACTCCTTCCAACTATAGATTGTTTTCATAATCTGATCTCAATTAAAAACATCCCTTTGTACTGGATTAGGTATACTTACAATGGCAAATTCATTTTATCAGATCTCTAAATACATACTCAAGCTTAATTCCCTTTATAAGACTTCCCTTCTCAGAACATAGCTATCCTTTTAATACTTTATATTTTTACAATATATTTTCATGAAGAATATCTTCTAGTAATGTTTAATAATTTCTCCATTGCTGTATAAATCTCCAATATATCATTGACTCCATTCTACTAAGAGCTGCCTGTCATCTAAGTTTCTAATCACTTTCTCCTTGATTGTCAAAATTATCCCCAAGTGGCTGTTTTTTTCAATGTTTCTGTTATTTTTCAAGAGAAGTTAAGTATTTATCAAATCCTTTTCCTTTAGTAGAATGATACATTCAGGATATGTGTAAGTCTTCCATTCATACTATCTCTCACTTTTATAATGCTGCCTTTAAAATCCTTATTATTAACACAAAAGCCTTGAACATGTCACCATCTGATCAGGCAGAATATAAATCCTTAATAATATCACCATTGTGTCTTTCTTTTTATCCTGATTTGTGTGAGATCTGTCAGTTACCCTTAGATGCTCAGATTTCCAGTAAGGAGTATGACATTAATACATATTTTAATTCCTGGCAATGATCAAGCTCTTATTTTACTTCTTTAAGAATATCTTATTTTCTATGGTTATCTGATTTTCTAAACCACTCTAGAAAATCTTCATTTGAAGAAAAAGAAGAAAAATAAATAACCTCCCATGCATTGATTTATAATTACCCATAATTATCCAGGTCATTCATGTGTACTTTAATAATGTCTCCCTGTCCCTGGCTTCCTTAATCTTTTTTTCTTAATTTTCTACTTCTCTTCACTCTGAATATTTTATCTGATCTGCAAGATCTCACATCAATAGCAAGTTCTCGAACATGTCCTATTTAATATAATCACTCATACCAATATTAGGGTTGTGCACATAGATTATACTGCCCTGTATTTTAGTTGTTTTATCTTATATCTTCTACTAAGTATAAATTTCAAAGGGACAGACAATTGGTTTTCATTTGCATACCCTGAACAACACCCAGCACATATTTCAGGTGCTTTATAAATATTTTTAAAACTAGTAAATAAATCTGTGACAGTAGCTCTAACTTCTTCCTGTCCAACTATGAAATCAATTGTGTGAGAAATAAAAAATCAGAAATTTTTGTCAGGATGGTCATGCCATAATTCATGTGCAATGAACCCAGAAAATAGCAATCAGAATAATTGATTAAAATAACGAAATTAAACTCTGAAACTGTGTTTTAAAATATTAGGCATAAATTTTAAATTGTTTCCTGTATTTAACGTCAACACAATTACAGATAGATGTGATTATGTTGACATCTTCAACATATGAACAGTCAGATACAAAAAACTGCTTGAATCATTTAGTCAATACTTAAATAGGAAACTGACTTTTTAAAATGTACTCCTTCGATTTTATATTTGCATAATTAAAGTTATGGAAGAAGCTCATTTGCACAGTTTGTTTTCCCATGGTAAGTAGTTACCATGACAATGGTTATTGTTTAAGGATGATCAGGATATTAGTATGAGTATTATTCAGTGCAGAATTATCAGAGAATGATCCTACTCAAAACATTGATATATCTGAAAAAAATAAAAGAATATAACCATTCTGAGCTTTTCTTAAATGAGATTTTTTAAATTACATTTTAGAAAGGATGTAACTTTTCAAAAAGCCCAGTATTATTAATATATTTGAATATCAGATCTAATATTCGAATATTAGATCAAGTAATTCACAGGCTCTGTTCCCTATAGAAGGACAATGTCTTCTGTTTAAATTATGTGCTGCAACAGTGTCACAAAAATAACATTTTTTTCTTTTATTTCATCATATTATGGAGGTACAAATATTGTTAGGGTTACAAATATTGCCCCTGCCCCCTCCCTCCCCCTGATGTGTCCAATCCCCCGGTGGTGTGCATCATACACGTTATGGAAGCATACACCCCTTTCCTCCTCCCCACTCCCGCCTGCCCACTACCTGATAAAAAGTTTGGGTTTTTTTTCCGACATTTTGGTTACATTGTATATCTTTGGCTCTCCCTAAGAAGGGTTAGAGTTATGCCCTTCCTCTCCAAAATGCTCGCCACATCCCTAAGATTGGGTACCCCCCAAATCCCTGGTGAGCATTGCCACCATTTGAAAACCATAGTTTTAATCAGTCAGTACCAATTTGATGGCGAGTAGATGTAGAGTCCATTTTCCATGTCTTGTGTTGCCTCACTTTGGATAATGAGTTTAAGCTTAATCCAAGATAGCATAAATGGTGCTAGCTCATAGTCATTTCTTAGGCTTGAGTAATATTCCATTGTAAGCATATATTACATTTTAATTATCCACTCATGGATTGATGGGCACTTGGGTTGTTTCCATGACTGTGCAATAGTGAATTGTGCTGCTATAAACATTCGGGTGCAGATGTCTTTATAATAAATGTCTTATGCTCTTTTGGGTAGATGCCCGATACCACCTAACCCCAGTAAGAATGGCCTATATCAAGAAATCCCAAAACAACAAATGCTGGTGAGGATGCGGAGAGACAGGAACACTCCTACACTGCTGGTGGGACTACAAATTAGTGCAACCTTTGTGGAAAAGAATTTGGAGATACCTCAAACAGCTAGAAATAAAAAAATAACATTTCAACAGAAATTGCATCACCAAAAAATTCACTGTTAGAAAATTATAATCATAGAATGTTTCATTTTCCTGGTTAAATAAAGCAATTCTATAGAATAAAGTATATAATAGGTAGCTAGGGAGTAGGCTTTAAAACAACAACAATCTGGGGGTATCTGAGCTTTATTCTCATATTATACTTCTTTGCAATTTTGAGCATGTTATATAGAAGCTTAATTTGAGATTCTTTTCTATAAGTTGAAGAAAACAATTCTTAACTGATTCCACAGATGTTTATGCTATCCCTAACATATGTTTAAAATTGTGTGACTACAACATCACTCATATGACTGTCACTAATTATATCTCCTCATATCAATAGGGAAGGATGCCATTTATGGGTACACAGGATGTCCACTTGCAATTACAGAAATATCCACATAAAAAACAATTGCGGCTGCTCTATAATTTGGCAATCCTTATCCTTTTGAGGCTTGTTATCAATTATATAGATCTTCATTCATCAGGATATGAAACTGGGTCTAAATAAAAAAGAATGTTAAATTTTAACTTATTTGCCCTTTGAAGTAAAGTTTCCAGAGGTCATGTTTCTGCTCTTTATTGACTGGGTTGTATTACTTCTATATTTCAAAACAGCTATCTAGTTATTAGTCTAATTATTATATGTGTTTTGAAGTTCTGAAACTGAACTTATACTTTTGAATATAAGTAATCTGAAGCAAAAGTCTAAGAAAATGTGTGATGCATTACTTTCAGATTACAAGAGATATATTTTTGTATGATATATATCAATATTCTGATACAAAGTAGAATACAAATGTCAAGTAACATTCAACATAAAATGTGATTTCCAAGAAATGCTCCATTTTTGATGGGTTTAATTGTTTTCTGCCCCACCACTAAATGGACTCACTTTTCCCCTTCTTACAGTTAGAGATACTTCAGTTGCAAAGTTAGAGAATTTGACCCAACTATAACTCCTGAGAATTGAATGGTCTTGCCATGACTTTCATATAATTCATGTTAAAGGGGAAAAAAAAGACTTAAAGCATTAAAAATTAACTTTCCATTTTTAAAATAAGGTTCTAGTTTTGCCTCAATGTAGAAACAATTTTTAAACTAATAGTTAAGTCTAGCAAAGTTTACATTAGGAAGAGCAGCCTATATAGCTGCAACAGAAATAAAGTTTATCCATATTTAGAAGGTAAATGGAAAATGGGTATCAAAAGTCTTTAAAATATTCACTTTTCTTAGCATACCAATTCATATGTAAGAATCTCTCATATTTAGGAACTCCATTATTAAGACTCTCTCTTGAATCTCTTTGGGAAATAATCCTGAAATCCAAAGAAAGATTTCTACACAGAGACATTATTTTAGCATTATCAACACATTTAAAAGACCTAAAATCCTTATGTTTTATTGAGTATATTGAGTTTGTGTATCAATATACTTTCCATGTGACTAGAAAACCCAACTTAAAACTTACTTAAGCCAATAAAAAATAAGATAATATATCATTAAGAGAATATATTGGCTTCAATAGCTGAAATTATCAGAGATATATCAGAAAGACATGTAAGCATTGGGAGCACAATCTATCAGTTCAGCTTCCTTCAAGTTACCTGTCCCCTGAAGTGTCAATATGGCTGCCAATAGCACTAGACCTACCATTCAAGTCCAGCATAGGGAATAAAAGGATCTCTTGTAGATTTTATATGCTACAGTGAAGCATCACTATAGCAGTCATTGTGGCTAGGGATATAAAATTATCCCAACTGGCCAAGCTTCAGTCAAGTGCCTACCCTTGAATGAATCACAATAGCAAGATGGATTCTGTGTTTTTGTTTTGCTTTGTTTGTCTTCTCAAAACCGTGTGACTATCTTAGTCCATTTTCTGTTGCTTATAACAGAATACCTAAAACTGGGTAATTTATAAAGAAAAGGAATTTATTTTTTACAGTTGTGGGGCCTGAGAAGTCTAAGGTCAAGGGGCTGTATCCGATGAGGGCTATCTTGCCGGTAGGAGCTACCTGCACGGCCTGAAGATGATGAAAGTCATTCACATGGTGAGGGGGCTAAGCGTGCTAGCTCAGGGTCTCCCTTACTCTTCTTATAAAGCCACCAGTCCAACTCCCATGATACCCCATTAACCTGTTAATCCATGAACAGATTAACCAATTCATGAAGGCTCTGCCTCATGAGTGGATTAAAGATTACCTTTTAAATTCCCCACCTCTCAATACTACCATAGTAGGAATTAAATTTTAGCATGATGTTTTTTGGGGGGAGATGACGAATATTCAAACCATAGCAGCAACCTTAGAAAAGCATGCTAACTTCTTGGAAACTAGTTTCCTATTTATTAAATGAGAGATATGGGCTAGATGATTTCTGAAATTCTTTCAACCGTAACTATTTATGATACTACAATGTTGATGTTGAGCTGACTTGTGACATAAAAGCATTTTCTGGACAGGAACAAGCATTTCAGGACAAACTTTATAAACCTGGAGAATGTAATCCATTACCCAGAATGTCTTTCAAAACATGCTTAAAAGAATTGAGCCAAGGGGGACAAAAACAATATTTTTAAAAAAATTTATTTTAAATATTGACTAGATCATATTGAACCACAACATTGTTGGTGAAAACATCAAACCCTAAAAAAACCCAATCTATGGATTATTCCAGATATTTACAAGGGTGTATCATAAACAAAACATAATCTCATTATTTTATAATGTTATTCTTTGGATTTGTATGAAATAGCACAAGTCTGCAACTCACGTGGCTTTTTACATGAGTTTTATGTTGTATTCTTATATCAATTCATGTCTCCACCATGCAGTTGGGGAGCTGACTATTCATTCACAGGACAATCAGTCCAAGAGATTCTTCTGTTTCTCTTAATCTGGTTTTGGCTACTGAAGAGTTAAAGTTCAGATATATTGTTAGGAACCTATACTTTTGATAAACAAATATGAATGAATTCTTGTGCTGATGTGATAGCCTTTATCCTCCCAATTTTTAAAAATTTTCTCTTACGTTAATAATTGATTTTTCTTCTAATTTCAACGCACACCAGATCTCATAAACTTCCAGGAAGTGAGGGTATAGGCAGTAAGGAGAGAAGATAGTGGAGCAAAGAATAAAAGAAAACTAAAGATTTAATCTTCCCCATCCTGAAATTCACTTGCTAGTTTAATTTTTTGGTGCATAGTGTACTGTGTGTGATATGGTACAGTTGGCATCTTTATTCCTTTTTTTTAGATTATGTGATGTTTTATATAGTTATGTACCATGATTTACCAAAAGTGGAGTCGGAGATATAAAAAGAAAATGTCTCAAGTGAAAAATTACAGCCGGTATCAAATCTACGGGGGCCCTATTTTTAGGAATGAGGGTTTCTTCACAAGCTTTTGGATGAAAAATGACTCATCACATGCATACTACATATTCGGCAAATCTTTCTAGAAACTATTGGATAATTAGAAACCCTTATTAAAAAGTCACTGTAGTTTATAAAATATTTAAAATAATTGCATATGATTATGAAATTACTTCATAAAGCACAGAGCAAAATCATAAAGTTTCTACATGAGTCATTCAACCCTAGGCCCAGGGTTTTTTTTGGAAAATGATTCTTATTCACTGATTACAAGTTTTGATTAAGCTGGATGAATGAAGATTGTCTAGTTAGTCTATTGGCTTTGCCAAAGATTCATTTTTTTTTTCTGACATAGACTAGACACAAAAACATACAGCTTTCATTCCACTACTGAAAAACTAGTAGAGGAATACATCACTTAAGAGAAGATTTTGGCGCAATACCTATAGGAAAATTTAAACTTCTAGAGAGATGTATACTTTCCCCACCCGAATTTTTTTTTTTATTATTATTATTTCTTTGAGAGAGAGTCTAGCTCTGTTCCCTAGATAGAGTGCAGTGGCATTATCACCATTCACTGCAACTTCAAAATCCTGGGCTTAAGTAATGCTCCTGCCTCAGCCTCCTAAGTAGCTGGGACTACAGGCATGTGCCATGACGCTGGGATAATTTTTTTCTATTTTTAGTAGAGATGGGGGTCTTGCTGTTGCTCAGGCTGGTCTCAAACTCCTGACCTCAAGTGATCATCCCACCTTGGCCTACCAGAGTGCTAGGATTATAGGCATGAGCCACCATACCTGGCCTTCCCCCTGAATTTAACGATATGTGTTTTATCAAATATGTCTATAATGTAAGGCAGCTAATTTTATACCAATTTGTTGGAATTTTCTTAGCCAAATGATGTTGGCCCCTGCAAAGCAGACATCTTGATAGGCTAGACATTGATTTCAAGGATATTATTCTCAGAATGTCACTGAGAAGAGGAGAGTGAGAAAGGAGCAACAGAGAAAGAAAAATTAGGAAAAAAAGAAAGGAAATAGAATATATAAAGCAAGAAAGAACATATTAATTACTCTTTATTAAGAACCTGCTGTACATCTGGCACTATGTGGAATGATAGTACTAGAGTAAATGTTAATAGCCTTATTTTATATACAGGGAAACTTACCAAGAGGGGTTAGGTAACATCCCTAAAGTCATATGTATTGGTTTATCAAGTTGCCATGTAACAAAAGTTTATCCCCAAACCTAGTGGCTTAAGACAACAACCACTTTATTCAGTCATAGTTCTCTGGGCTAGCAATTTTGGATGGACTCCACTGAGCAGGTCTTCTGTTGGTCTTGATTAGCATCACTCACGTAGTTGTAGTCATTAGGTGGCCTGTCTGGGTTGAATAGTCTGAGATAGCCTCACTTCCATGTATGATTGTTGGGATGACTGTTGGCCAGACCACATGTCTTCATCAGTCTTCGTGTGTTATACTTCCTTATATAGTGGCCTTATTCCAAGAGAGCAAACTCCCATGTACAGCTCTTTTTAAGACCCTGCTGATGTTATGTTTTCTGATGTCCCATTAGTCAAAGAGAGTCACAGGACTGAGTCTAGAGAAAATGTGTCAGACCACGAGGCATGTAGATACAAGGGGGCCATTAGTGTAACAATTTGTCAGTGTGACAGTGTCTAATGTAAATATTACATACAGGCATATCTGGTAGATATTGCAGGTTTGTTTCCAGTCCACTGGAATAAAGTGAACATCTCAATAAAGCAAGTCACATAAACATTTTGTTTCCAAGTGCATATAAGAGTTATGTTTATACTATACAGTAATCTATTATGTCTGCAACAGCATTATGTCTAAAAAATATCATATATTCATTAAAATATACTTCCATAAATATTAATAAATGCTAATGATCATCTAAGCCTTCAGCAAGTTATAGTCTTTTTCCAGGTAGACAGTCTTGGGTAAAGGTTCAAGGCTACTGACTGGCTGATCTAGATGGTGGTTTCTAAACATTGGGATGGCTATGTCAATTTCTTAAAATAAGACAACAATAATGTTTGCTGCTTCAATTGACTATTCCTTTCACAAAATATTTCTCTGTTGCATATGATGCTATTTGATAGCATTTTATCCATAAAACTTTTTTTTCAAAATTGAAGTCAATCCACTCACCCTGCCACTGCTTTATCAATTAAGCTTATGCAATATTCTAAATCCTTTTTTGTCATTTCAATAATGTTCACAGCATCTTCACTAGTAGATTCTATCTCAAGAAGCCCTTTCTTTGCTCATCCATAAAAAGCAACTCCACATCTGTCAAAACTTTATCCTGAGATTGTACTACAGCAATTCAGTCACATCTTAATGCTCCATTTCTCATTCTAGTTCTCTTGCTTTTTCTATCACATCTGCAGTTACTTCCTCCACTGAAGTCTTGAACCCCTAAAAGTCATCCATATGGGTTGGAATCAACCTCTTCCAAATTCCAGTGAATGTTGATATTTTGATCTCCTTCTGGGAATCATGAATGATTTTAATGATATCTAGAATGGTGAATACATTCCAAAAAGTTTTCAAGTTACTTTGCTGAGATCTATCAGAGAAATCACTATCGTTGGCAACTATAGTCTTATGAAATATATTTCTTAAATAATAAGACTGAAAATTAACATTACACTTTGATTCATGGGTTGCAGAATTGATGTTATGTTAGCAGGCATGAAAACTATACTGATCTTCTTGGACATCTACACCAGAGCTCTTTGGTGACCAGGTACATTGTTAGTGAGAAATATTTTGAAAAAAAATTGTTTTTATAATCAGTAGGTCTCATAAGTGGGCATAAAATATTCAGAAAACCATGATGTAAACAGATATCCTATCATCCAGGCTTTGTTTTTCTATTTATAGAGCACAGGCAGAGTTGATTTAGCATAATTCTTAAGGGTCCTAGGATTTTCAAAATGGTCAATGAGCATTGGCTTCAACTTAAAGTCACCAGCTGACTGGTGACTAACAAGAAAGCCAACCTGATCTTTGAAGCTTTGAACCAGGCATCAACTTCTCCTCTCTAGTTATGAAAGTCCTAGGTGGCATCTTCTCCCAATAGAAAGCTATTTCATCTGCTTTGAAAATCTGTTGTTTAATGTAGCCACTTCCATCAATGCTCTTAGCTAGATTTTCTGGATAACTTCCTATAGTTTCTATCTTAGCACTTGAGGCTTCTTTTTGCACTTGCATGTTATGGAGACAGAGGGCTTTTTTCCCTCCTTAAACCTCATGAACCAATGTCTGCTAGCTTTAGTCTTTTCTTCTGAATTTCCCTCATGTCTTTTAGCCTTCCAAAAATTAAAAATAGTTATAGTGTTGGACTTTGGCATAAAGGATTGTTATGGCTAGTTTGATCTTCTATCCAGACCACTAAAACTTTCTCCATATCAGTAGTACGGTGGCTTCACTTTATTATCATGTGGGTGTCCGCTAGAATAGTACTTTTAATTTCCTTTAAGAACTTTTCCTTTGCATTCACAACTTGGATAACTGGTACAAAAGGCCTACCTTTCAGCCTATCTCAGCTTTTGACTTGCCTCTCTCACTAAGTTTAATCATTTCTAGCCTTTGATTTAAAGTGAAAGATATGTGACTCTTCTTTCACTTGAACCACTGTAGGGTTACTAATTGGCCTAATTTCAATATTGTTGTGTCTCATGAAATAGGGAGGCCTGAGAAGAGGAAGAGAGATGGGGGAATGGTTGATAAGTAGAGAGTCAGAACACACAATTTATCCATTAAGTTTGCCATCTTACGTGGGTGTGTTTTGTGGAACCCCAAAGCAATTACAATAATAATATCAAAGATCACTGATCACAGATCACCGTGATTATGATTATAATAGATATAATTATGTAAAAGTTTGAAATATTGTAAGAATTACCAAAATGTGACACAGAGAAGCAAAATGAACATGTACTGTTGGGAAAAAATGGTACTGATAGACTTGTTTGATGAAGGGTTGCCATAAACCTTCAATTTTTAGAAAGCACAATTTCTGAGAAGCACAATAAATTCCAAGCACAACAAAACAAGGTACGCCTATATTTAAAGAGTGGCAAAAATCAAGTTTCAAACGCAAGTCTTCCTGGTAACAATCCTTCTACTCTTTCCAATGTACCATGCTATTAGCCTTTGCTGGTGTATAGTGAGGTAAAACTTTCACCTTTTAAGTAAATTGTTGCAAAGACCAAAGTCAGCAGGGATAGCTGTGCATGGTGTGGCCATAGTAAAAGCTTATCTTATTATAAGTCTACTTTTAAAAATATGTTTAATATTTCTTGCATTAGTTAGCTTTTGCTATGGCAACAAACAACTCCAACATCTCAGAGGAATACCATTATTACAGTTATCAGACTGTTTCCTGGCAATGAAAAGCCTGAAGGGTCAATTTAGATCTCAAAGAATCATAGTTTCCTTCGATCCATTTTGACAATATAATTCTTTCAAAAATTGTGTTGGCTTTTTTTTTATCTGTTCTATGTATTTCTTTTGCCAGGAACCATATACAATTCTTTTTCTGGTATTATTAACTCTCTAGAGCTATACTGTTGAATACAGTAGCCATTAGTCACATATGACTATTAAGCATTTGCAACGTGACTAGTAAGAGTTGAGATGTATTGTAAGTGTAAAGCACATATTTGATATTGAACACTAAAGTACAAAAATATGGAGTTCTTATTAATATTTTTATATTGATTACATGTGGAAATTATATTTTTTATATATAAGATTAAATATATATTTGAAATCAATAAACATTGAATTATTTTCATCTGTTTCTTTTTACTTTTTAAAATGTGGTTACTAAAAATTTCATATGTGATAGTTTGCAGTAAATTTCTGTTGGACAGTGATACTCTATGGCTAATTTTGGCCACTTCAAGTTTAACTTTATTTCTTGAAATAGCAAGACAGTTAGGTCTTTTCTCTGAGACATTTTATCCAACAGAAAGGATTTTCTGAGTCTATCTTAACTCAACCAGAGGTCTTCAGAAAGGGTGTGACTGTCATCCCTAATCAGTTCTTTTCCCTGATACTGTTGTAATTTGAGAATAGTTTATTGGTAAGAAATACGAAAGCTTCATATCTTTCAACCTGCCAATTCTAGAATGTTGGAATTACAGTATCTCTTTTCCCTTTCTTCATCCTTAGAAACAGGCTAATTCTTCTGTTAGCTCATTCTTTATTGTAATATCTAATCAAATTTAGCTGGCAATGACCAATTCATGCTATGAAAATTCTGCTCAATATCTCTTTGCCCAAAGTCACAAGTTTATTGGGTGTATTTTCTGCCTTCCAAATTATTGCAGGCTATCATTTTACCAAATGTTTTACCAATGCATAAGATAGACCGTTTCCCTTCCTCCTATATCAGTTTGCTTGCTATCTACTCTCCTGTTCTGTATTTTAAAGTTCTTTTTGGCATCACGACACTTCAGTACCATTTATTTTACTGGTCAGTTTTTGTGTAGTAATTAACAATTCCCACATCTTAGTAGCTAACAAAAAACTTCTTGCTCATATAACATGAGAACAATGGGCTGATAGTGGCTCTCATCCACTCTCCTAGGCATGACTGGACTCAATTAGACTCTATGTATCTTCTCATTCTGGAACCCAGGCTGAAGGGGCATCTACTACCTGAAAATACTATTCTTTAACAGAGAGGGCAGCAACCAAAGAGACACAGAATTGAGCCAAGCCATGAAGGCACATTTAAAGCCTTTATGTATGGCTAAGGTCATTTCTGCTTATATTCCATTAGCCAAAGTATGTCATATGACCAAACTCAAAACCAGTGCCTACAGAGAAGTAAAAGAATGATGGAGAGAAAACAAATGCTTATGAACTTATAATTGAATCTACCAAATCATTCGGAATTATTTCCAAAACTGATTTTTATGCAACAGAATAAAAAATCAATACTTTCATAGTTCACCAAATATTCATGCCTAAACGAGTATTTCCTGGCTTAGTCAATCTCTTCATCAATCATACATGAGTCTGGGAAGAATTTATCATTATTCAAAAGTAAAATTTAACCTTAAGAATATTGCTATTTGCTATCAAGACCCCCTTTCCGCCTCCTCCCAAAAAAGCTATATCAAGCATGTTTTGAGCATTGGAACTACAACAGCAAAAAAAATTTGGATCTCCCTTAAAGTTAAAAGTATAGCTCTGTTAAAACATTCACTGTTTTGCCTTGTATCTGCATGTTGCCTCACAAAACTGCAGGCTAATTTTAATTTCTGGATAGCCTTTGAATACATTCAATTAACACAGCCATTTCCTTTTCCCAGTCCACTTCCTTTCTCTCTGACATTCACATATTAATAAAATGAAACCATCCTAATTTGAACTCTATCAAAACACCTGAACCTCAGATAATTCAAGGTAATTTTAACAATCTCAAAATAAGATATTTGCCTTCCTTCAGAAAGAATGATCAATATTCTTTCTTCTGCTTCTTCATTGTGTTCCCAGAAAAAACGTAATATGATACTCTTCCTAGAAATGCCTGTACTACTTCACAACCTTTTAAAATCTTTGTGCACTTCTACTTTATGATTTCTAATCTAAAATATTCAAATATGAAATAAAATATTCAAACAAGAGTACTCTGTTTATACATTACCACTTTTAATGTAAGTAAAATTTATTCAAATCACAACTTCAAAATTGAGGTTTTAGAAAGCCAACAATTAACTCCACTAAAAATATATGTTTTTAATTTTTATTCATTTTAAATCTGTTGATATCAAAATGCTGGTGAAGCTTTAGCCAATATGACCTTTATATAGTTGGATAAAAATTAAAATCTTAAAACAAATTTTATACCATTAAATATAAATACCACTTATTGAGCTCTTCCTATCTGCTAGGCATTTTCTAAAGCATTTAGATGAATTCAACCTCTAAATGTTCTGTTAGATTAGAATATTAATTCAAATATAATATGGCAAAATGGAAATTACAGGAAAGCTGAAAGTCTGAAATAACAGCCACAATGTCACCACCTAGAAATCCCCTGTTAATTTATTAGAGTATATTGAGCTTTTCCTTATGCGTTTTCCTTAACATGATATAGAACTTCCTTACTATGAGATGAGGTAAATATCCATCCACATCTTTTTCTACCGTCAGTTTTGCTTCGTTTACCACTTTACTACATCCTATGGACTGCATGTTTGTGCCCCCAAAATTCATGAGTTGAAGCCCTAATCCCCAGTGTTACTAAATTCAGAGAGAAAAGCCTGCGAAGAGGTGATAAAAGTTAAATGAAGCCATAGGGCAGGGGCCATAAACCAATAGAGATGGAGTCCTTAAAAAAAAAAAGAGGAAGAGAGATATCACCAGAAATTACATTGGCAAGCACTCTGATTTTGGATTTCTAGCTTCCAGAACTCTGAAAAATAAACTTCCAATCTGTGATATTTTGTTATGGCAGCCTGAGCAAAGTAATACACTAAATTTGTAATTTACTTTTATATCCACTTATTTTTCACAAAACCATTTATTCAATAAGCCTTCTACTCTCCCATGGATTTTATTTGCCAATTTTTTAATGTAGTCTACTCCCATACATAATAGAATGGAAGAATGGATTCTGGAATTTTCAACTTATTTCTGCACCTACTATGCCTTGATTTAATTTTACAGCACTTTAACATATTTTAAAGACTGGTGGCAAGAGTTTCCTGCATCATTCCTCCCCAGTTTTTTTTTTTTTCCCAAGTATTTCCAGTGTATTCTTCCAAGCAGACTTTAGTGTCATTAAATTATAATTGAGATTGATTTCAAAGTACAAGTAATTTTGTACTTTTTATGAAGTATATTACTTGAGAATATTGAGTTTTTCTAGTCAAGAATAGAGTATTTCTTCACTAAAGATTGGTTATTGTCTTATTCTGAATTACAGAAATTTTTGAGGTGTTCTCCATCTCATCTATTACATTTCTTGCTAAATTATTTCCTTATTATTTTATATTTTTGTTGCAATTTTGAATAAGAGCCCCTCCCCCAAAGAGGAATTGTCATTAAATTTTCTTATGTTTACTTAGATTTTAAAATCTCCCATCTTAAGCTTCAGACACTTAAATAAAAATGTATCTCCAGCTTAATGTTCTAGCAGTAATTTAGGATTAGAATAGCTGCTGAGATTGTGGTATCATCACTTATGCATAGACTCTTTTCTGTGCTTGTTGAATTTGCTATTCCAAGAAATTGCATTTTATATTGCCTGCAATACCTATATAAATGTGGCCATATATAGCCTCCGACAAGCAGCATAAAACAAAACTATCCTGAGAAAACCATAATGAACCTACCTGTGGCCCTTGGCTCTCTATGTGTGGATCATTCAACCTTGAACCTCTCAGGCCAGGCCCTTCTGAATGATGGTGATTTACCAGGATTTCAAATGGCACCTGCCCATGGGGGTTTGTTGCTTCCCTGTGCTGCTAGTGGGCCTGTTTCCCCTCAGATTGACTGCACTGCAGACTCCCATATCACCTGACTCCCATATCACATGACTTGTGACTGGGTTAGACTCTTGGGAGACACAGGCAGCGGGGAAATCCAGGGCAGGGAAAGCAGGGCTCCAGGTTATTTCCATGCCCGTCCCTCAGCCTCAGGTAGCAACTCTGCCAGGGGCTGCTTTCTCCTAATGGTTCCAGTTCCTGACATTCAGGCCTGCTGCGGTCTGTCTTTCCTACTTGTCCTCAGCAAGAGAGTTGGTATAATTAGGGTCGACTTGAGGTGGTGTTATCAGAAGAGGAAGAAGTTACTTTTGGAACAGGAGCTTCATTCCATTCAAGGAATGGAAAATAAGGAAACTTCTTTGCAGGGATGTTCTTATGTTATTATTTACTATAAAGAATCCAGGTTCTTTATATAAGGAATACAAAACACTAGCAAAAAGGAGTGTCACAGAGCAGCAGTCCCCAACCTTTTTGTCACCAAGGACCAGCAGTGGAAAAATATTTTTCCATGATGGGAGGAAGTGGGCAGAGCTCAGGCAATGATGCAAGTGATGGGGAGCAGTTGTAAATACAAATGAAGCTTCCATTGCTCACCCAGCCCGCTGCTGCTCACCTCCTGCTGTGCATCCCTCCACTTCCTAAGTTTAATGGAAGACAATTTTTCCGTAGACAGGGGTGGGGGGCAGCAGAGCTCCGCAGCTGATCCCTAAGAAGCTACAGACAGGTACTGGTCCCATAGTCATAGAGTATATGCTTTTTATGATTTTTTCTCATATTGTAATTGGAGAATTACATCTCCATCTAAACATACAGATATACTTATTATTTTTAATATCTGGAACTTATGACATTAAATGGTATATCATTGCATACTGAATACTTAATGTTTTCCATTTTTCCTTATTACAAACAATGCTGTCATAAACATATACTGCGACCAACATATATGAATATGCACTGTACAATTACTTGCTTATGATGAATTTCTGCTAGCAGATGTTTTAACTTAAAAGTCATGAGTTTTTAAAGGCTTTTCACTCATATTGCTAATTAGTCACACTGCTATCCAGAATATTTATGCCCATGTTTTTTACCACCATCAGAAAATGAAAGTGTTTCTGTCCTCACTTCTTGCTGACATGGTATTATCATTCTTTTCTTTTGTTGATTTAAACCTGTGAAAATGATTTCTATTGCCCTTCCATTTTGCAATTATTACTTCTAAAGTCTCTTTTTACTAAAAAATATGTTAATTAGGTATGTTTCTTTTTTTGTTGTTTGTCTATAAATGTCTTCAGACCATATTCTCTATCGAGGTATTCATGTTATCCATGTTATTCTTTTATAGTTATGATAGCTAATAACTTGTCTTTGGTTGATATATATATATATATATATATATATATTTTCAGTTTGTCATTTGCCTTTCAAGTATGGTTTTAGTCTTTTGTGATAGACAGATTTTTATTTTTATCAAAATAGTTAACTATGATTTTTTTAAACTGGAGTCAACAGTTCTTTTATTTGCCATCTGTGTAGGCTTGCGCATATTAACCTTCTAAATCCTAATTTTCTCATCTGTAAATTACGGGAGATAATAGTGCCTATCTCATACAGTTGTCATTAGGGTTAATCATATTATAATATATGTAAATTAGATCTGAATAAATTCTATATAAAATCTGGCACATAGTAAGTCTTCAATCTATTCAAATATAACACCTTCTCATAGTTTTCTTTTTTATATTATCTCTGTAGTCTAGAATAGCTCAGCTCAAGTTTCTCCTGCATATATCCAATTCTACTTTCTGTAGTAGTACATGCACTTACTTGCTCCAATGTAGAATTTAATTAAGTTCTTTCATTGTTAATTTTCTAGAAGTTCTTCCCCACTCATTCACTTATTCTCTATCTTAACTAACTTTACCTTTTTTGCTCTTCATGTTTGTTATGCTGTTATTGAATTTCCCTGAGTCTATAAAAATATTTTCTTCTACTTCCTGCAATAGATTATTTTCAAAGGCATCTACTTTCTCTTGGTTTTAAGGGTAAGATACTATTTTCCTTATATAATATTTTCTTCCTGAGCCCTGCATTTTCAGTTGCTTTCTTTCTTTATACTTTTCCTCAAATAAAGAAAATTCTACCCATACTAAAAACTTGTGTTTAGGATTGCTCGACTTTCTTGTGCCTTCAGGTGTTGTGTCAATCTCTTTCTCAGTTCTACAACTAGAGAGCTGGAGACTTTTCTGTTGCTAGAAGATAACCTTCTAAAGCTACTCTGTTCTGTTTGATATCTTTCATGTCTCATACCTGGCTCTCTGATTTTATAAACTTATAAAAAAGTTTTTAAAATCTAAATAAATTGTTACCAGTGTTTTTCTGCTATACAATAGTATTTTAATTGTGAAGACTTCACCTGCCTCAAGTTTCCACATAACAACCTACCATTCATTGTTCATGATCATATCCATTTTTACAATCTTTACCACATGCTTTCTTCCCAGTAGTGCCCTAGAAGTTTCTATAATTGGTTTGAAAATTTTGACAGAGGAGGAGAAAGAAAAGGGATGAATAAATAGTACAATAGTTACCTCATAAAGCTACTCCCTCATACTTATCAAAGGGATGGTTTCCAGTTCTTAGATTGCTACAGTCTGTGGTCCTGAGCCAGGGCATATAAAATAGAGGATGGATTTCATTTATTTTCCTTACTTTTCTCATGTAGTGTCTATATCTGAAATTAAAAACGGAGCATACTGTAGGACAAAAGGTGTCTAACAGATGGGGAGAGTCCTTCAAGTGTCTGGAAACAAAGGAGAAGCGGGAAGTCACACCTGTGTCTATCAGGTGTCAAGGAAGATGACTCTGGGAAAGTAGGTGGGAACAAACTGTAAAAGGTCTTGTGTACCAGGCTATGCCATTTGTATTTATAATGTAGAGAATGAGGAATAACGGAAGATGTTAACCCAAGGAAGATCATAATCAGATTTGAATTTTACAATGACTACCCTGTTGGGTTAAGATAGATTGGAGGAGAGCAGACTATAGAGGAAGGGAGATAAAATTAGAAGCTAGATGAGAGACGAGGATGGCCAAAACAAAGACTTCAAATGTTGGTACTAAGAGGAGAGGGCGAAAATGAATTTCAAAAATTACTGATAAGCCTTCAGTTTAATGGAGCAACTGAAGAGAAGCCTCAATTACATTTTCTCCAAATTTCATGTTGATTCAACAAATAGGACACAGGAAACAAAACAACAACAACAACAAAAATGAAAACACTATACCTCCCAGAAAAGCAGAGATATGGTGATGGGTCAGAACAATTTTCATTCTGTTGGGGAAAGGCGGCTTTCTGAAAGGACAGACGTCCTAAGAGGGGATTGGTCATAGAAAGTATCCAAGAGGAGTAAGATGCAGGCAGAGAAGGAAGCTGTGGGTACAGGAGAGGACCAAAGAGCATCAAAGAAAGGCAAGCGTGGCTTCTATCATTGCTTTACACCAGGAATTTCTGGAGACAGATTATAATATCCTCCAAATTTTTAAGTAGTATCTGACCTGGCCTAAGATTTAACATTTTCTGAAAACTTGATTTATTGGTACCAAAATGTGATGTGTGGGCTGTGTGTGTGTGTGTGCTCTCATGTACTTAAAACCAGAGCAACATAAATACCTTAATAGAAAATGTGCTCCAACGACACTTACAGGTAAATCACAAAAGAAAGAACATGGCCAATTAACATACTTTTAGTAAATCCTCTACTTGTATTATTTATAGTGTGACTAGGGAAAAATCAGCCCTATATAGAAAATTGGTATACCTATTAGACAATTCCAGTACTAGTAGATTGAACATATGCCTTTTAACCTGAAATTTTAAGAAAATTTATAACAAGAAGTTGTATCTCACCCTTTGACTACAAACATTTTCAAGCACGCTTAAAAAGCAAAGTTGATATTCAAGTCAGAATTACACACACACACACACACACACACATTTTGATTTGTTTCTCTTTGAAATTATCTTCCACAATTGGCCCCTATAAAAGCACTAACTTCTCAAGTTGTAAGTGATTCAAGTAAACTTTCCCACTTGAAATTGGAGGTGCTGTGTGTCCTTTTTTAAATAGTCATTCTCCAAAGAGAAATGCCAACTATTCTGGGTTGCCAGATACTTTGAAGTTATTGTCCTTAAATGTAGTGTAGAGGGCGTAGGTGAATAAGAGACGATTTTAAAATCTATCTTAAACATCCAATTCTTCAAGCTCTGTTCTGGCTCCTCATCTTCTAACTAGCACTGTCCCCTGCAAGTGAAGCAGGCTTTTATCTAATTCTAGCTGAAACTTGACAGTCTCATTAGTTTTTGATGACATTTCCTGTTCCTTCCATCACTGAGGCCTTTTGCATGACAGACGGTGTCTGGCTGGGGCCCTGAAGTTTTCTTCAGAACTTCAACCCTCTGGTTTCCAGATGGGAATTCTTTTATATGCACATCAGCTCTCTGACCAACGGATCTGTTTGAGCTATTTCTTTTGTCCTGTTTAACTATTTTCTTTCTCAGTATCATTACCGGCACTCCCTGGAAATAATCTTTCCTATTGTACCATGTCCTGCACTGTTAGGTTCTATAATGAGTTACACAGAGCAGAGGAAGGGGACAAAGCCTCGCTTCATGGCACACACGATTCCAGAGATATTTCTGGGAGAGACTGTGAAGAAAGAAAGAATTTCAGTAGCTCTGCCATCCTCCTTCTCATTTTCCCTACCTGGGGTTTTGTGGCTTTTCTATGTGAGAGCTTTAGGGACTCATGCAAAGCTCTGAAAGGAGTTAAGAATTCAGGAGCAGCTTAGCTAGGCAGTGCTGACTCAGGGCATCCAAAGCAGTCAGCTGGCACTGAAGTCATCTGAAGCCTTCTCTAGGCTTCAAATGGGGCGTCTATTTCCAATATGGGCTCACACACAGCTCGCAAGTGAGTGCAGGCTTTTAGTAGGAGGCCTCAATCCTTTTCCATGTGAATGTCTACACTGGGCTACTCAAGAGTCCTCACGACATGATGGACAGCCTCCCCCTGAAGGGATTATCCCAGAGACTAATGTGGATGCAGTCATGCCTTTTATGATGTTAGGAGGAAACTGCAATTCCATTTATGACCTAGCATCAAAAGTCTCATGTTATCACTTCCATGGTACTTGAGATCACACAGGTCCGATGTTATTCTTGTGGGAGGGAACTACCTAAGGGCATAAATACCAGCAGATAAAGATCATTGTGATTATCTGGGAAGCTGACTGCTATACTTGTCTAGCACTGATCCTAGCATATAGAATTCTTTATCAAATAATCATTCCTTTGATTAACATAAATTTATTTTGTTAATATATTACTTTATAATATGCTTCTAATTAGTGTCCTTCATTTGTTCCTCTTGTAAATGGTCCGTTCTTTATAACACCACAAAATGAGAAGTTCCCAAAACATTTCTTTCTATGTTTCTTCATCTGAAACCCAAATAGCAAGTCACCAATTCTTAGCTATCAGATATTGTCAAGTTTAGCATTTTTATGGCAATCTCGTTAAATGTAGAATAATAAGCTTTATGTTTTATTCTGTTATCAAAATTGCTTTTAAGATAGTTGGCTTTTTAGCACAAACATTTCTAGAAAAAGTCTAAAACAAAACTAAATAGACTAAAGTCTAAAACAAAACTAAATAGGTTGTGGATATCCTATGTCTTGATACATTTGATCTGTGTGAATTTCTAGAAGGGTTTCAAATAATTGTTAAACAAGAAGAGATTTATGTAATATGAAACATTATATATTACTTGTGTCAGCTTTTATTTTTTACTTTACTCTTTATAACCTTTATTAAAGGAAAGAATTAAAGAAACAGATTATCTAGAAATGTATATATTTATGTACATTACATATACACATATATACATGCTTATAAATAACAAAGTTTACTCAAGAATGTGAATTTTTCTATATTGTATGATATTGGATGGTCTGGAAATTTATTTTCAACTACATGATCATTTGATAAAGATACCTTTTAGGGAAAAAGAGATTTTGTCCTTTAACTTCTTAGAACCATTGCACTGTTAACTGCAGAATTACTTCCATTTCTTCATCCAAATCAGTTCCAAGGCTTCATTCTGCCATGAAGTCTTCCATGGTCACTCCTGCCTAAGGTAAGTCTCCTTGCTGCAAGCTTATTGTTCGTGGTATTTATACCACCTATGGCATATGACATTCAATATGCATTGTTTTATTGTTAGCTATTTTCTTCATGTGTCTATTTGTAAGCTACTCCAAACATATGAGATTCTGAAATTGTTTTCTATGAAATGAGTTGAAGAGAATAAAGGTCTTGGCACATACTAGGTGTTCAGTTAATTCAAGTCTTCTCTCCTTCTTGTGTGTCTCCTGCCTAGACTGCCAAACATAAAGCCATACACATCACAAATGCAGCTTAAATGTCTGTGGATGGATTGATAGTCTCTATGTGGGCATATCATACTCTGTATGAATGAAATCATCATGTAGATATTCGCATTAACCCAAAGATTCCAAAACAATCAACCCTGCCTCAAGAAGTTAATGAGGGGCATAAAAGAAGTGCGTGTGCTCTCTCTCCAACTAGACAAATGTTTACCTTCCATATAAAACACATGACTTGCACAGATCCCACGGAGACTCACTTTCACGTGGTCCACTGAGATCCAAGCAGTTAGAAGAGCTGATAAATGTTAAGAAACCTCTTCTCCAACCCATGGGTGGGACCGTTGGCTTATATATATGTGAGAGAACAGGAGCACACACAGATATTGAACATGTGGCCTTTTCAAGGAAACGAATTTTCATTCAATTTTTTTCTCTCTTCCTTTTACAAAGATGATCTAGGAAAAAGGTCTTAGAGTGGAAGCCCATGGATCCTATTTTGCCACAGATTTATTTTAACTTATATTGTGATGATTATTTAAATTAAAACATCATTTAATAATAAAAAAGAATCACATAAAAGTCTCACATGCAGTATTTCTAAAAAAACTCTGAAGATTTGTCAGCATAGGCTCTACTACCTGCATGATGGCCATAGGGCAGAACAGAATAGCAACTGCCCTTTTCAGAGGAAGATTCCTATAAAACAACAACAAAAAATAAGGTATCATATTAAAAATAGATGTTGTAGGTGCTCTGAAGCAGATGGATCACTTAGAATTTGTTGAAGAGATGGCATTGGCATGGGGCCTTTAGATTTGGGATTGAATAGATGGAGAAGGTAACGTAGGCAGAAATGGTAAGTGTGAACCACTTTTGTGACTAGCTAATTAGCAATTTTGGATGACACAACATCTTCTCATAGCATAGTGAAGAGAAAAATAGCTTGGGGAGGAAGGGACAAATTTTTGAGGTATTTGAATGCCAAGTAAGAGTTTACAGATGGTTTTACAGGCAATCTGCAGCCATTCATGTTTTTTTTATTCTCTCTTATTTCTTTTATTTCCAATTTTTATGATGTTGTCATTTCTTTATGACATATTTTCTGTTTATTTTAGATTTCTTTTATATATAATCTCTTGTCACCTCTCTAAGAATGGACAGAATATATGATATTAAATATTTATAAAGCTTATACTTAACTCCCTTCATAATTTATATTAAAATAACATCTTGTGATTTAAGCCAACTTAATTTTTTTTAGATTCCAGCTCCAAACCAACTATGTAAGATTCCAATCTATCAGGCAATTGGACTACATTGGTAGAGACCCAGGGAGAAATGGGGAGCTTGTGGTGTCACCATGATTGGTCATTTTTGTTATGTGATAACAAAGAATACTCCCATATTGTAGGACATAAATATTTCTAGCTTTGATTTTTGGGATTCCTGAATTCTGGATATCATAAGCAAAATTGTAGCCAACTCTCCACACCAGGCTGTGTCCTGCTGCCAATGAACGGTCACTAGTATGTAAAGACCAGTGAAAATCTTATAAGTCTCTATGATTTGTTAATTAGGACCCAAAAGAAATGAGTCTATGTCTCTACTTTCTGTTTTTAGTTTGTTGTTATAATTAATCTTAAGATTGTGCAGTTTCTAATCAGGGTTTTGAAGGTTATCAGTAGAACAATTCTGCCCTGGAGATTTCATTTTTCAAATGGACAAGAACTATGGCTGCATCTGTCTAGAGTCCCCCATGACAAAGGATGATACATCCAGACAGGACCAGCTAATGTGCAGCCACCTCTGGTCCTTGAGGTTGTGACTTGGACATCATTCTAAACAGAGAGTTCTATAAACCTCTTTGCCACATGTAGAGCCTTTTCTGCTATGTCTAGGGGCTGAGGTCTCTCAGCCAGAGGCCTGCTGACAGATAAAGTTTGGTGGCACTAAAACATCCTCCCCTATACACACACACACACACACACACTCCTCCCATCAAGAGGCAGAGTTTATGTTCCCTCCCTCTTAATTTGAACAGGCTTGTGACTACTTTAATTAATAGAATATATTGAAACGTTAAGCGGCTTCCGAGATAGGTTAGAAAAGGCCATGTAACGTCATGCTGTTGGGAGGTTTGCTCTAAGCAAAGCCAGTTATAAGAAGTCCAACTATACCCTGAGGCCAAGATGCTGGAGAGGCTACATATACACACTTAGCTTGACAGTTCAGTTCATCCTCACTAATGCACGTGACACGTGAATGATGCCATCTGAGGCCCTCCAGACCAGTCCACCACCATGTGGACAACTCTATCATCATCAGTAGATGCCACAAGGAACAAAAGATGTGCCCAAAGAACACTCTTTGAATTATTCACCCACAAAACTGCAAAATAGAATGTCTGTTTTACACTGCTATGTTTTGGCATGGTTGAATATACATCAATAGAACCCAGAACATACATTGACTGCTATTTTTCATATGGATGCAAGGATAGAGATAAGAATAATTACTGCAAATGATGAAGAAGCATGTAATAATGCAATATGAAGAAACACTTTCTAACATGTTCTATAATGGTATGAGTGGCTATAAAAGAAAAAAATTTGACACTGGAAGCAGTTAAGCAGAAGCCATGTGACCATATGCTTGAGATGTTTTCCTAGGAATGAAAGTATCAGATAAAGGGAAAATGAGAAAGGCTTCCAATTCTGAGAATAGGTATTATATGCAAAGCAATATTAAAATGATAATATCTCATTTTACTTAATCCTCATTTATCAAAATGGCCTAAATATACATTTGTTTAATTTGAACCTCAGAATAACTTTGCAAGGTAAATTGAGGCATCTGTTGTCACTATGTTATAATAGCTATAGCTAATATATTTATGAAATAATGACTAAGTGTCAGAATTAGACCAAACACTTAAGATGTATAATATAATTAAACCTGAGAATAACCCTATTTGATACATTCTATTATTATCCCTAATTTATCCAAGAGGCAAATTTAGGCACAGGAGGGTAAGTATGACCAAGGACACACAGTATGTGAAGTAAAGGAAGAATCAAAACCAAATTATCTGACTCCAGAGCCTGTAATCTTAAACACTATTATGAGGCATCTTGGGCTGGGTGTATGAGAAGACATGCTACATTAATGATAATAATGGTTGACAGATTTGGCTTGGTTTTAGAGCGTAAGCAGTTTTGTTTTGTTTTGTGATGTGTATGTGCATTTGTGCACACTGGTGTATGTTTGATTAGACAACAGAAACATAGATATTTAATGAGAATTAAGATTAAAAACTTCTAAATTTTTTATAATCTTAGCTTTTTGATGTCTAGAGTATGTATTTACTTAGCCAACCCACTTAACACAAACCTTGAGTTTTCTCAATACCAGGATGTCGCAGTATGTAGAATTAGGAAAGACTGAGAAAATTATTTCTCTCTTTCTCTACCCCTCTTGCTCTAGCTCTCGCTGTCTCCTTTCACTCCCTCTACCACCCTCCTTCTGTCTTTCTTTATAATAAGTTAATATTTTCTCAAGTGCATGTTCTACTACCAGGTACATTTCTGAAAGATTTAATTCTTTCACTGATCCCAGTGAGATAGGATGAAATCATGCACAATTTCTAGATGAGAAACTGAGATCAGAGAGCTTTTAAGACAGAGAGCTTTTAAGTGACAGCATCATAATTTGAACACAAGTCTTTCTGAAAAAAAAAAAAAAAAAGGACCTTACTTTTAACTACTCAATAGTGTTACTATTAAAGTAATCCAAATAAAATTGAATCCCCATCAATCCTTCTAGAACGAGTACACATTTTCCTTAACAGCTCATTCTAGTGTAAATAAATCCTTACATTAATAAATCTCATTTATATTTTAGCTAATAATCTCATATTAAAAAAAAATATTTGTCTTTTCTGTGTTTTAAATAAAGACTCAGAAATGTTAGCTTTCCCCATCTATGAGACAATCTTCTATTCTTCACATTATTGTTCAGCACTAAATTACTAATTCATTTAATGTGACACTACACTTTAGTGAAAGAAACGTTCAAGTAAGTCCTCAGTATAGTTAACTATGATCAGGCAGTCCTAGGTTAAAATCCCATCTCCAATATTTTCTAGTCTGTGGCTTTGTTCCAGATGTGTAATTTCTTGAAAACATCATTTCTTCTATCTAAAAAAAATGGCGATATTACTGCCTGTCTCATAGGAGTGTGTGAGAACTAAATGTGATAATGGGAGTTATTTGCATGGTGTCAAAATAAAAATAGCAACTGAGCTCTGTCCTTTATACATGTATAATCCTCAAAATAATCCTATGAAGTAAATACTATTATTATCATTATTGCAATTTTACAAATAAGGAATGGAAGCAGAATGGCTAAGCAAGTTGCATAACATTATCGTACTAGTAAGTAGGAGAGCCAGGATTTAAATGCAGGCAATCTGGCTGCACTTAATCACAATGGTATGCTGACCTCTTAAGTAGGTAGATCAAACATGTAGCTATTTTTAATCACTAATAATAGTATGATTCAGGAATGCAGATTCAATGTAATCTGTCTGTAGAAATATGGATAACTGACATTCCTTCATTACCTGTAAATATAACATTCCTTATCTATAAAATGAAAATTAGAACATTTATATCTAGGAGAAAGGTCTTGGATGATGCAAGTGGTAAGTGAAATAGCGAAATATAATTATAGTAAATTAATATAATCGTATAATCAGTAAATTTCTTTTGATATTCTATTTCAGTAAACAATTAAAAATAATATTGATGCCAGTAAGAAAAATCAGCATTTATAAAGCACTTAGCACCTAAAACTTCTAAACACATATCTTATTTAATCCTAACATCACAATAAACTAGGTACATTTTTTTTAAAAAAAGTAAAGTGAGAAAATAAAAGGAAACACAGATGTAAAAATGATGAGCCATTATTCTACTCAGTGAACACACGTTTCAAAGGGAACACAATTTTGCAGACATTTATACACTTTTCCCTTGTTTAGTACCAGTTCCTTTGTTCATCTCGTAACATTAACATATGACATGTTAAAGTTACTCATTTAAAGTATATGTTTTCATAAAATGACATCTGTAAACATAAACCAATTTATTTATCTGTAGTTCAAATGAAGTAACAGTGATCCATTCCAATAGAGAGGACAAATTGTTATGGTGGATTTATTAAGGAATAGTATATTTATATATTAAAAGCATTTAATACATTTTTAAGGATAATATTGGTCATATGTGATTCCTACTATTTGTATTTTAGAATTTAACCCCTAAGAGAGACAGAGTTCAGCTATTATATTTTACAAATGAGTGAACTGAGACTTTAAACGTTTATATATTCTTGTGGGTGGCAGAGCTGGGATTTAAATCCAGGCCTAATTATTCTGTGCAACTTCAAGTAAAGTGCTAACTGTTAAGGAAAATTTGATATGATTTTATGGAAAAAAGATTCACCTAAGTCAAATCCAAATCCCATTATAGAAAACAGAGATGAAAGTCACCTTAACCCACTACTCTACGTCTCAAAAGAGGCCAACTTGTTTTTTTTTTTTTTTTTTTTTTTTTTTTTTTTTTTTTTTCTTTTATTTCATCATATTATGGCAGTACAAACATTGTTAGGGTTACAAATATTGCCCCTGCCCCCAGAGAATAGCGCAACAACAACAAGGTGATCCATAGATAAGACTAATCTAGAAATGGATCTTTTCATTCTGATTGTGTATTATATCTGACACATTTTATTGTGATCTTTTGTTCTTTCAAAAAGAAACTATACATTTTCACCATACTAAGTAATTAATCTTCTGTAGCATCCTCAAACTTTGGTTTTTCATTGCTTTTAAAACTCATTAAATCTACTTTTTTTTCCAAAATTATATCCGTAAGATGACTGCTGCTGAGAGAAAAAATGCCAAATTGTGTGGACTGGGTTATCAAGAAATTGATCCACAGTGGTGCACTGAGCATCTACATTGATCCCACCCTTCTCTCTCCAAATCTCACAGACATGACAGGGAATAGGAACAAACTGGGGAACAAAATCATAACTGTATGAAAATAGAATAAGGGCTATTGGAAGACAGAAATGTTGACATATTTTTGGAAGGTAGAAAGCATGAAGCAGACTAGAAGAAGCTCGAATACAGGAAACACACATCAGAAGCCTTCAACAGATGTGTGAGCTACTCTTCCTGACAAAACCATAAAGAGATTCCAAGCTTGAAATTAACAGATATGGGGACCAGCAATAGGAAATGGGGCAAATATCATGGTAATTGATTTTAAAAATTGAATATGAAATAACTTTATAAGGAGTTTCCATCAACAACTCTCAAAACAAACAAAATATCATGTGAGGCATTCCTGGGGTAGACGATGGCATTTGAGAACAAATATCACCTATGGATGTAAATGACTTTGCTTCATATCACAAAGTTGTATCACAAAGTGAAGCGTTCTTCCCATACTTGCCCAAGAACAAAGCAAATTTCCTTCCCTCTTACACAGAAAAATAATTCGAGGGAAGATATTTATATACCAAAAGAGCAGGCTTATACAAGTCACCTGTAATGATTAATGTAGCCTTGCATTTATAAGTATAAAGAGGAAACTAAAAATCATCAAATATCTGAGAAAAACAGCTACATGAAAGAGAAAAGACTCGGTGGGCAACAAAACAACCCAGGAGAAGGTAATGAAAGATTAGGGAACAAAACAAAAAGTAAACACAAAATTAAAATGACGATTTTCAGAAATGTGTAAAAATAACAATGTGATGAAGAAGGAAGAATAAGCTTTCTGGAAAAAACAAAAGAGCACTCAGCAGGGAAGAGACCTTGAAAAATAAAACATATAACTGCAACTTCTTTTTCTAGCAAAATGACAGACTAGATTTCTTTGTAATTGCCCAAATAATGTTATATAAAATACTTTTAAAATACTCTGATGGGTGATGTGTAAGAAACTAGAGTAACAGTCTGAAACCAAGCACACAAGAGCTATTGCCCAGTGATTCAAGTCAGCAGGGAAACAGCTATGTGGCCAGGGGTGGGGGTGGGGGCACCCACAGAAACTAAGGGCCTAAAGCTTCAGAGCATACTGACAGGCAGAGACCTGACTATCACTAGGAGTTAAAAATAACTAAGGGCTGCACCCTTATGGAAGGAAAAGACTCATATAAAACATAAAACAAATCCCAAAATGCCCCTTGAGGCAGACAACGACAAGTATTTATTTCTACTAAAGGTCTTGATCAAGAAACCAAAAGGCTCTCCTTTGAACTTGTATCTACTAACTGGTGTGAAATTGGATATGGAGTCTAACTTTACATTAGTCATGTGTTTTACAAAGCCAAAAGCCTGAGTTTTTTTTAATTTAATGTAACACCTCAGATGCCCAACAGAAGTAAATAAAACATCTGTCCTGAAGAAATGCTTCTTATACCAAACCTCAAAGAAAGTCACAATAAATATGAACTCAAAATAACCACACTCAAAATATATAAACATATTAACAATTCACAAAGAAATAAGATACCATGGGCAGTTGCCAAAAGAAATATCAAATAAGAGAATCAGAACAGAATAATATTAAATAAATTACAAGGTAAAAAAATAAATATAAGAGTAGAAATTAATGAAATATATAAAGATACAACTGAAAATAAAGAATGTTGATGTCATAAAAATACTAAAAATTTATAAAACTTTGACAAATTTATTTAAGAAAAAGAGGGAGAAATATATAAACAATATTAGGAATAAAATGGGAAATATGACCACAGGTAAAAGGAGATTAAAAATATAGAAAGAGAATACTATAAACAATTTTGCATCAGCAAATTTGAACATTTAAATTAAATGGACTAATTGTTAGGAAAATATATAGAACTGACTCAAGAAGAAATAGAAAATCTATAGTCCTATAATTAACTATACATGAAATTGAAGCTATAGATAAAAACACACAGGCACAAACACACACAATCTAAGGTCTTTCACTGGGTACAGTGGGAAATATTTACCAGGTAATTCCAAACTTTTTCTAATTTTTTTATAAATTAGGTAGAAAAAAGAATACTTCCCAACATACTCTGTGAGACTGACATATCTGACTACAAACCAGAAATGAGCTGAGAAGAAAAGAAAAGAAAGAAGAAAGCAAAAAACAAGAAAAAAAAAGAGAAAAGAAAAAGAAAATTATAGTTCAATCATTCTCATTAATATAGTTATAAAATAATAAAATATTAGCAAACCAAGTTTAAAAAGGTATTAAAAGATATTTAAAGATATTAAAAAGATAATATTTCAGGACTAATTGGAGTTATCTTATTTGCAAGGATGCTTGAACTTTAAAAATATATGAATATAACTTAATTTATTAACAGATTAAGAAGAAAATAGTTTTTAAAAGACATGACATAAAGCTTTAAAAAATACTGTTGTATAATAAAAAGCTTTTAATAAACCAGTAGTTATCTTATAGATCTATTGAAATAATTATAAAAGTTAATATATGTACAAAATTTCATAATTTTCTTCATAAAGATCTTGCATAGTATTTGTTAGATTCATTTGTATGTACTTATTGTTTGGTTATATTCGTTCATATGCATTTTCTGCATTTTTATAAAATTACATTCTAACTCTTTTGCTCTCGTATAGAAATATAGTTGACTTTGGGGAAATGACATTATGCCCATAAACTTTGATGAACTTTCTTATTAATTCTGTATTCTTTTAAATCTTATAATAATAATTGGCACAAAGCACTATATTCATATTTATAAGATAAACAAAATAAAACAAGACCTGAATAATGATTAATGGTTTAAAAGGCAATTAGAAATTATTCAAAAATGCAGATCAAGACAAAAATGCCAAATTCCACAACTTTTATTTAACATTACCCTATACACATACTAAATAGCATGGAAAAATGCAAAAAATAAAGTTGAATATATTAAAATTCCAAAATAATTATATTGGTAGCTATTCACAAATTTCTTGGTTGTATACTTAGAATCCTCAAAAGTATACAGAATTAGAAAGTTTGTCAAAGTTCATGTACATATCATTTCTCCAAAGTCAACTGTATTTCTGTACAAGAGCATAAGAGTTAAAATATAATTTTATAAAAACACAAAAAATGCATATGAATGAATATAACCAAACAATAAGTACATATGAATGAATCTTACAAATAGTATGCAAGACCTTTATGGAGAAAATTATGAAACTTCAGAGCAATAGACAAAAAGAAGACACAAATAAAAATATGAATTATTTCTTTGGATAGATTGACTAAAATGTAAGATATCAGTTCTACCTAAAATGATCTATAGATTAAATGGAGTTCTAATAAAAATTCCGATACTTTATAGAAATTCATCGGATGACCAATGGTTTTGTAAATTTATGGTCAAATTCAATAGTAATTAACAAAATGTTAAAATTATGGCAGCATATAGACAGCAAAGTTATAAAACGATGGCAATGCTCACAAACTAATAGGCATATAAATTGGTGAAACCTTATTTGGTATTTTCTTGTAATGTTGAACATTTACACGCCTTTTCACTCAGTAGTTCTACCCTAGAGATGTTTAGATAGTTACACATACAAAGAAAACATGCACATAGAAACAAAATAATTCATAAAAGCGTTGTTTCTCAAAAATAGACAAAAACCAAAACTAAACAAATAAAACCTGACACAAACATATAGTTTGAAGGTATCAAATATTCAATTGATTGCAAAAAAAAGTATAAGACAAAAATAGTAGAAAAAGCTGAGTATACTCCCATAGGACATAAAGTATTAGAGAAATCTGAAGAGACAGACCAATGAAAGAGGCCCAACATCCATGCTGGAGGTAATTCACAAAGAGAGAAAAGAGAAAATGGAAAAGAGAAACTAATACAATACAAAACTACCTAAGAAAAATTCCCTCAGTCAAAAAAAAAAAAAAAAAAATCACCCTACAGATTCAAAGCATTAAAACATAGACTGGTGAGCAAGGTAACTAAACACTTTAACACATCATTTTGAAATTTAAGAACACCATAAAAAGAAGCTAATAAAGATTTACAGCAGAAAGGAAAAATGGGGGGATAGGTGAAGATTACATATAATGAGACTAGAATCAGATTAGCATTGAAACTCTCATTAGCAACACTGAATCCAAAAGTGGTAATAAAGTTCTGAGGGAAAATAGTTTTGATTTGGAAACTTATACATAGTCAGACTTTCAATCAAGTTGGCGGGCAAAATAAAATGATCTACAATGAATTCTTATTTTATTTTTACTTGAAGATATATTTAAGCAAACGAAAATGAATACCAATAAAGTATCAGAAGCCAAAAGGCAAATAGAAAAGGAAGAACAGACGCTACCCCAGAATAGATAACTCTCTATCTATTATTATCTGATCTCTCACTCTCTTTTCATTAGGTGAGGTTCCCTGGCTACCTGCTTTCACAGCACACACATTTTTCCTTTGTAGTAGTGATCATAATTATACATAAGTGATCATGAATGCAGTTTTGGTAACTTGTCTGTCTCCCAGGCTAGGTATCAATCTTCATGACGGAGGGATGTATCTTCAATACCTACAGTATTCACCACAGCATTTTTAAAGCTTAGCTCAGAATTGACCAGTAAACATTGAAAAATGTAACATGTTCATAAAAACTCCTTTCAACCAAGGCTCAGCCTCAAACTGCTAATGATTTATTTTTTCCCTCCACTGCTTATATTCTGGAAACAATTATAACCCAAATATCATATATAAAAAAAAATTAGCCGGGCATAGTGGCGCATGCCTGTAGTCCCAGTTACTCGGGAGGCTGAGGCAGCAGGATTGCTTGAGCCCAGGAGTTTGAGGTTGCTGTGAGCTAGGCTGACGCCATGGCACTCACTCTAGCCTGGGCAACAAAGCGAGACTCTGTCTCAAAAAAAAAAAAAAAAATATAACCCAAATATCTGCGGGGTCTGAATGAAGCCACATGAACATCTCTACTTCCTTCCTCCAAAGTTCAGTTTTAAAATGCATTCTTTGGACATTTCCAGTCCCTCCAAGTTCAGTGTCAAGTTAGTCAACTATACGAACATTTTATGTTCCTTACCTCTCAGCAATGAAGTCTTAGTTTTGCTCCCTGTCACTGAACCTGTTTCTCTGAGCTTACCCAGGAACTTCCATAGCAGAAACTCCGTGTGTCTGTGTAACCTGACCTTAGCCCACACTGAACTTCCACAACAGCCAGATGTATATAGCTTCTGTGCACACTGCGGCATTCAGCCTCAAGAGCCTGCCACATCTTTCTGTTTTCTGCCTCAAGGCTTTTCTCTGAGTTGTGCCTGCCTCTCAGTCCCTGCCCTCAAGTTCCTGGGAGTTAATCACTCTCCAGGGGCAACCTGCAACCCTGCCAGTGGTAGCACTCAACTGCCAGTCCTTTGTTGAGACCATTTTGGGGTGCTTCCTATTTGCTTTCCTCAGAGGGCCCCCAGCATAGAGCCCCAATGAGCCAGAGCAGTAACCTTTATCGACTCCTCCTCTTTGCCGGTCTTATATTGTCTGCATCTTCTATTTCGCTTCCTGGAATCATCTCCCAATAATCTACCTGGAACTAAAGTCTTTATATCTTAAGATTTGGCTCAGAGAAAGTCAAACATGAACTTCTAATGAATGATTCCAATGAATACATTTCTGTCCTTACCTTGTCGCTTCTGCAAGACCCCTTTCTCTATATAATTAACATTACCTTGACTTTCCTCCCAATATGTTCCTGGACTGTTCCTACTTTCTAGATCCCTCTTTTGTTGGCATCTACTGTTCCCTTTGAGCTTGGGAACTCCTTGCATCTGTTCTAGGTCTCCTTGGTTTGTGTTCCATGAACTCTTCCTGTATGATACTCACTGTTATGAGTTCAACACTTACCTATCCATATACTGATGGCTGTCAAACTATATCTACAGCTCATTGTATCTCTAGAGTTGCAGAAACACATTAGTATTTTTCACTTGCCTAGTTTGTATTTCTACTTAGATATCCCCAAAGGCACTACTTAATACTCATTTACCTATAACTGTATTCATTACATTTCCCTACCCCAAATATGCACTTTTTTTCTATGTATATTTTCTGACATAATGATGTCCGCCATCATCAACATTCTTACCTACCCTTGTCATTCTTGTTTTTTTTTGTCTTCCTGATTTTCTATAGAAATCAGCTGTACAAATTCCAGGTGCAAAATGTATGTATGTATGTGAGTGTGTATGTATGTGTGTGTATATATGCACATATAGCATATATATTCCATACACATATAAATAATATCTATATTCCATGGAGATATCCCATATGTATGCATTCCACATATGGAATGTATGTGAGTGTATGTGTGTGTGAAAGTGGGATTTATAACATTCTCACTGTCTCTTTCCTGCCTTCGTCATCTCTCACCTGGACTATTACAACATCCTTCCACTAGCCACACTGTTTAATGCATCTAGGCCACTTCCATTTAAACTGTCCAAAACTAAAACATAGTCATGGAAAATTTCTACATAAAATGATTGCATCATACATTAGCATTTTTTCATTTGTTATACTAATTCCTTGTCCAGGAATCAGGAGCCTGGGGAAATGGTACAGGCGAGTAAAATGTTGTGATTGGTATAAATGAGGCTGTTTCAGGAGGGATAAAGTGTGATACTTGAACCATGATCCTAAGAAACTAGCAAGTATAGGCAACTGGAACTTCAGGTAGAAAGAAGATTTCTAAAGGCAAACTTTTATTTTTGAGTGAGCTATTTTTATCACAGCTATTTCTAAGAAATGGAATTTGTAAAGATAAATAATAAATTCTGTGCATTAAAAAATTAAAATCATACCAACATACTTTCCTAGTGCTTGGATGAATAAGCAAGTGATATTTACATTCTACTCCTTAGTATTAAAACATTTTTCAAGGACATTATTATTCTAGTATATAATGATAAACTAGTAAGGAATCAAGATTCTGACTTTCCTTGCTTCTTCTGTACTATAAACAGATGTGTTTGAAATACTTTCAGTTCTTTTTATTTAGCCCTTTTCTGATCACCACCCGAGGAAGGTAGTTAAAATAGGCCATTGACGGAGTGATAATACTTATTTTCTCAACAATGATCTTTGGTAGGTGATAAAATGCTACTTCCCTTGTAAAGGAAAAGGGCAGCTGCCTACAAAACAACAGTGATCTTCTAAGGTGTGAGCAAAAGAAAATGTATTGTGCAGTAAATCTATGAAGCAAGGAGTTATTTCAGGACTACCGGATGACGTCAAATATGGTCTTTTGAAGGTCAGCAATTTCGTGATCCATGTTATTAGAAATTTCAAGGAGTACTGCAATATCTTAATATGATCTTTTTAATGTAAATTACTTTGTTGATCTTTACAACTAAATTTTAAAAGTTAGTTTAGGGCCATATATGTTACTACCCATATTGAAATTTTCAGAATTGACTATAGGACACACCTGAGATTATCTGAAGAAAATGGATAACAGTATTTAAAAGATTCCTCACTGATTATAGGATGAAATTCAGAATTCTTAGCATGACAAACAAGGATGTTCACAAACTGGCAGCTACCTACCTTTCTTAGCACTCACAACATCAACCACTTAGCACAGTGCAAACATGCACCCAAAGTCCGTGATAGCTAAAACGTTATAAGGCCTTCTTTACATTAGTGTGTTACCGCACCAATATCTTGCAGTTACTCATTTTGTGAGTAACAATAAGACAACGTCTATTCTTCAAGATGCAAGAAACATGTAACTTCTTTTGTGAACTCTTCACAACGACTCTCCAGGAAGTATATAACTTTGTATATGTCTAACATAGTCATACAATTCACATATGATCATGTATTCAAAGGCTTTCCAGTTCTCCTAGGGTTAGCCACACAATCCCAGAAAGGATTTTCAAGTTCTTCAGCCTGAACCACCCTTATCCTGATGTTCACCTGGAATATCTTTCAGTTCCTTGAATGTTCCTTACTGGATCTCACTTCTCCCTTACCTTAAATATTTGTTCATTCCCCTAGGGTTTAGCTTAAACATCAACCTGGCAAGAAGTCTCCCTTGATCCCCAGACTAGGTAAGGCTAATTTGCTCCCAAGTTCCCAAAGGTCCTTTTGGTCTCAGTTATAATTCTACTTATTTATAAGTATAAATAAATAATAATAAATCTTCTTTTATTTACCTCCAAGTAATATGGATATAATTAATTTCAGCAGTAAGTATAAGTCCACTCTGTCCTAGAATGTGATTCGTGTTTTCTTTAAAAGGGTTCATTTGAAAGTACAGTTAAAAAGGGCTCAAATAAGTGCTAGGGACCAGATAATGCATTAGATAATATGGTTTTCCCTAAGTAAAAAGAAATGTAAAGCTGTATTTTCATTGTATCCAATTCATTTCAGAACTATGAGAAATCTGACCATGATGAAATATGAATTAACACTTGCTATATGCAAGAAATGAGATGCAAATGCTATTAAAAAAATAAGGTTGTTTGTTGATTCTAAAGAGAACATCTGCAGAGGGCCTTTTGTTTGCCCCAGTTGAAGTGGCCACCTGTGTCTCTCAAGCCTCTTGGTCAGAGGGTTGATTGGAATAATGAATCAGATATGCATGGATCAATTTCCAGAACCAGATGAGGGGGAAGCAAATCGGTTAACACCACGTTGCTATGAGTCTGCCAAGTAGCTGGCCGTATAGAATAGAAAGACTGCAAAAATATAAGGCAAAGAGTAACAGCTGATACACACTTGCACTGTTGATTGTTCCTTGGGCACAAGCCCAAAAGCTAGTCCCCTGGTAGAGAAGCTACCTTTGAACTGTAAACTTTGTTCCAGTAAAGTGGTGGGAAACAAGGAACTTTCTCCTCTGGGATGGTCATCAGGTCACTTCACTTCAGCTTTCCTCTCATCCCTCTCACCTGCCTTGTGTTTCAGAGATCTGGTGGGAATATAAGGGATTAGAGCTATTTAAAAAGCTGGGAGTAGTGGTCAGAGAAAAAGGAAAGGTTATAATTAAGCTGCTGCGCAATGATAGGAGCAAATGGCAATGAAGCTTCAGGGAATCCTGAAGATGGAGACATTAGGCTCCTTACATAAGGACCAAAGATTTGGCCTCAGACACTCTAGTAGCCTGTTATGATGTCAGGCATATTTAACAATTGAAGAGTGAGATGAGAAGAGAGAAATAATAGAGATAAAAGAATGCAGAAACAGGAAGGGAAAGGGAGAATAAGAGACATCCTAAAATGATACAATTACTCAACAGGTATTTGAAGATTCATTATGTTTACATCCTTATATAAGGGACCAATAGTAGAAAGCCAATTAAAATCCCCGTGAATGCTTTGAGGAATTCAATCTCCAAAAGGCTAAACTAGAAAAATAGATCAATACAATATAAAAGTTTATGGGTTATATTTCCAAGATATAAATAGCAAGAAATATAATTTGGGGTACTATAACAAAACAAAAAGAAAAAATCAGAAAAATATAAGTTACTCAGAAAAGGTCAAGAGAAGTAATTTGATGACTTGTGAATTATAGTTTACGAAGTTCAATCATAGTACGCAAAGTTCATGGTTTTTCCATAAATATTATGACAAGTTTTGTTTTGTTTATTCTGTAAAATGATGCAAACTTAAGCAATAGATCAAAGTCAGAACTTATTTTACCTACAGTTTATTTTTAAATGTAACCTGAAACACATCCAAATATCACTTAATTATCAGATTTTCAAACAGTGCTTTATTGTAGAATTCCTGCTTATATTACATCAAATAACATCTCTCATAAGAAAAAAGCCATTGATGACGCATTGTTATAAAGGTAGAGAGGAAAGTAACTTTTCCAAAGGAAAAGTAAACTTCTGCTACTAGCACTAATCAGTTGATAATTTATGAATCAAGAAATGAGATATATTTTAAAGTATAACATAACTTATTATTAACCACAGTTACTTTGTTGTGCTGTCCAATATTGTTCATTCTATTTAACTAACTATATTTTTACACCCAAAGAGATTTGGAATGTCCCTAACACAAACAAATGATAAATCTTAGAGGTGATGGATATCTTAATTACACTGATTTGATCATTACACATTGTATGCCTATATCAAAATACCACACACACCATATAAATGTACATAACTATTATGTACCCATAATTAAAAATAAAATTTAAAAATAAGGTACAATTCAATATCTGTGGCAGATGTAACACTACACCTGAACCATAAGAAAAAGTCATTTAAAACTATATAAAGGTGGAAATACCCATAGTAATTTTTCCTCTCAGGTGACAAAGAAAATGGAATGGTGACAAAAGGGAAAGAGTAACAGGAATAAACCTCAGGAGGTTAATGTGGATATTTTTTTCTTCTGGCTCTGGTTTATCAGTGGCCAAGTTGTCATATTGTGGCTTGAACTGAAATCATTAAGATCAAAAGTATTTATTTTGGAAAGAAGAAAAAAACCTATAAAAGTTGGTTTATAAACATATGGTCATATAACCCATTAGTCAACATAATATTTATGTATTTTGACTTACTATCGAGTAAATCAGCAGTATCTGCCTTTAAAGCAAGGGTCAGGACAGAGGTCAGTTTTAATGAAAAATTGTGTGTAAAATGAAAAATAGTAAGCCTGATAAGAATCAAATATTTTTGAGATTTAAATGTTAACAGTGGTGCAAACCACCTGTCATAAGATGGTGAAAAAGGAGGGCTTATGAGAGGAAATGATAAATCCATGAAGAAAGAGATATAATGTATTTTCCCAAAAGTTTTATTATTTAATTGAAGATGAGTTGCAAGTACTTTGGTATCTTTCATAGGTTCTAAATTATGGACAATAGACAAAGCATCCTGAATTGTCCTAGGCACACTCTCTAAGAAAAATCTGATAATCTGGAGTCAACTCTGCAAGGAGCTGTGAGTAAGGTAAAGTATCATCAGGATGATGACCCAAGTTATCTCGGAGTTACATAAGGGCTTCCACAGGGGGGTTGTTCTTTGAAACTGAGACTCTAATTCTGAAACAATAGCATAGTGGCAAATAACTCAGGGTTTAGACCTAGAAAAACTCAAGCTTAAGGCTAAATCCTGGTTCTACTACTTACTGGTTATGTGGCCAGAGGTAATTTGTTTATGTCAATTTCTTCATATGAAAAATGGTGATAGTAACAGTACCTATATTATTATAGAGTTGTTGGGAAATTTCCATGAGCTAAAAGTGAATAAAACACCACTTGTCAGGTCTAATTACCTCCATTAATATGAGCTTTTAAATTCATTCCTAAATAATTAAAACAATGATAGTCAAGTCCATTGGATTCCAAGTCATGTTTTGCTTTGAAAATTATGGAAATAGCATTCTACATCATACTTGGATGAGACTTTCATATTAAATTGGCAAATAGTAGCCCTCCCCCCTTGTCCATGGAGGATACATTCCAAGACCCCCTAGTAAATGCCTGAAATCATGGATAGTACCAAATCCTATACATACTATATTTTTTTCCTATGCATACATACATAAGATAAAATTTAATTTATAAATTAGGCACAATAAGATTAAAATAACTGATAATAAAATAGAACAATGATAGCAATATTGTGTAGTAAGAGTTATGTGCATGTGATATTTTTCTGACTATCCTAATGTAGTATACTCATCTATTTTAGGATTATAGTAAAGCGTGGGTAACTGAAATCAAGGAAGATGAAACGACAGATTAAGGAAGATTACTGTAGTTGCTTAACAGGGAGTTTGGGAAAATAACAGTTATGCTTTAATGTCATAAAAGCATAACAATAATGGCCAATGTTTTAGAGCTTATAATCTCATATTCATTTGATAATTATTATATTTGATATTATTATATTATATTATATTTGATTATTATTATACTTAACCTGGAGGTATATTTTACAGATAAAGAAACTGAATAGAGACATAGACCAATGGAACTGAACTGAGAACCCAGATATAAAACCACCTTAATATAGCCATCTAATCTTTGGCAAAGCAGACAAAAACATACACTGAGGAAAAGAATCCTTATTCAATAAATGGTGCTGGGAAAACTGGATAGCCACATGTAGAAGACTGAAACAGGATCCACACCTTTCACCTCTCACAAAAATCAACGCACGGTGAATAATAGACTTAAACCTGAGATGTGAAACTATAGGAATTCTAGAAGAAAATGTTGGAAAAACTCTGTAAGTCGGACCTAGGCAAAGAATTTATGAAGACAACCCAAAAAGCAATTGCAGCAACAACAAAAATAAATAAATGGGACCTGATCAAATTAAAAAGCTTCTGCACAGCCAAGGAGACTACCATGAAAGCAAACAGACAACCTATGGAATGGGGGAAAATATTCATATGTTACACATCTGATAAAGGGCTGATAACTAGAATATATGTAGAACTCAGGAAAATCAGCAAGGAAAAATCAAACAACCCTATCAAAAAGTGGGCAAATAGACAATCTACAAAATGGGAGAAAATATTTGTTTTCTACACATCCGATAAAGGACTAATAACTAGAATTTATATAGAACTCAGGAAAATCAGCAAAAAAAAAATCAAACAACCCTATCAAAAAGTGGGCAAAGGACATGAACAGAAACTTTTCAGAAGAAGATAGACTAATGGCCAAGAAACATATCAAAAATTGTTCAACATCTCTAATCATCAGGGAAATGCATCCAACCCCAGTAAATTGTGTAAACCTGAAGAATATCCCAGCCAACTTACATTCATGAGAACAAAAATAAATATTTGTCATTTAGTAATGACATTCATCGGGTGTCGGACAGATGGGAGGGGGGAGGAAGGGATGGGTGAGGTGTGCACCGACTAGGGATGGACACGTTTGAAGCTCTGACTCAGGTGGGGCATGGGCAATATATATAACCTAAACATTTGTACCCCCATAATATGCTGAAATAAAAATAAAAAGAAACTGAAGTTCAAATAGGCAAATTAATTAATTATCCAAGGCCATACAGCCAAAATGCTATAGAGATGAAATCAACCCAAGCCTTCTAAGTACAAGTATCATATCCCTTACTTGCAAATCCATTTAACAGCCATCATTATCAGTTGACTTTTGCTCTGTAACAAATCATCCCAAAATGTAGAGGCTTAAAGCACAAGCATGGTTCAAGCCTCTGGTTGTGCCATAGATCCTACTGTCCCATTGGCTAAAACAGGTCATACAGCCAACTCCATGGTCCCTGGATACAAGGAGGTGTGAACCGATTAAAGGATTGGTATTAAATTTGCTAACTTTTTAATATCCCTTATCTCTGAGTGGTAGGAATCTAGGTCATTTTTATTAATACTTACATTCTTACTTTTCTGTATTTTCCAAAAATGATCATTTATTACTTTCATAGTATTAAAATAGATATTTCTTAAATAATTTAGAAAATTGGCCATTTTCTGGAGAACCACAAGTCCTGGTTGTGAGCTCATTTCTTTTTGAAATGGGAATTAAGACCTCTCTCTAAACCACAACAGATAATGTTACTGTTAGTGTTTCTCAGGGTTCTCTTTTTGTTTTTCTCATCATATTGCTCCACTCTTCTGGTATGATCTCATGAATTCTTGTTCCTTCAGTTATACTTTTTATGATGATAACTCCCCAATCCATGTACCCGGCAGAGTTCTCACACAAGTGCCTCTCACCTGTCTCTCCAAATTCCTACTGAACATATCACTGAAAGGGTGTCTGCTTACTGCTTTAAAAATGCAGATGTGATTATAGCCCTGCCCTTTTTGCTTAAAACCATTTACAGGGGTCTAAACTTTCTCTCCTCCTCTGTATGTCTCCTTTATCTTTCACTCTCACTCATTCATTATGCCTATAAGGCACCTGTCTTGCAGGTTTTTTTTTTTACTTGCCCCCCCCCATTTTTCCAGACCTGCAAGCTCTTTTTTGCCACAATCTTTTGTTTCTCCTGTTGGAAACCCTAGTATTACCTTCCCCTCTTTTAATGGAAACTCAGCTTTATGATCTTGGCAAAAGCATCAATTTGTAACCATTCAAATTGGTTAGGCCTGAAAACTTTAGAACATTTATCTCAGGATATTATTAGAGATTATCAACTCCTTTTCATTCTCCATATCTCAGATCATATGTCCCACAAACATAGGTCAAATGCCTTTCTTAAGTGTTTTAAAAGTACCTCAAACTTCCCCTCCTATGCAATTTATAAGACTATATTATATTATAGGTTTCAGTTAAATTTTCTGTTTTTTCTCATTAAACTATTAAATTAAACTATTAAATTAAACTGAAGTTAAGGACCATATTGATCTTGTTCATACCTGTATTTCCATTCCTTAGGACAATGCCTAGCACATATATATATGATACATTTAATAAAAATTATTTTATTTAACTATAATATACTCCTTAATTGCTATTTCAATGGAAAGGAACACCGACAAAAAATGACAATAAGAACATGCCATATAAGTTTAAATTCATCATCTCTTTTGGAGAACATTTTATTTCCTTGCTATATTGATCTAGGCTATTGTTAAGGTAGAATTTTACAAGTGATACTAAGAACATATGCCCAGTACATTCACAGTTACTAAGCCTAGAAATGAAGACTTTGTAAAGACATGTCAGGAATTGACAATATTGAGTGTAGAGGCATAGTTTCCCAGAGATCTGCAGAAAACAAATTTCTTAAGCATTTTGTTATTTATGTTTCCAAGCTGGCAAACAAAATGAGTTTATTGGCATTTCCCTTCTATTCATTCTTGTCAAAGACAAGAGTAGACATTCTTCAGATAGTTTTATCCAAAGATAATTCTAAAATTCAATAATTATAAAATTAAATTATGCATACATATATAAAATTTATTAAATATATCTAGTCATATGAAGCTTCATATCTTAACCATGAAAATAACATAAAGTAACATAAATGTGTAAAACATGCCAAGAAACCACAGCCTTTTAAACATTAATAGAGTTAATCTGGAACAGCTGAGTACCATTCTAGATGCTTTTACTTAAGGAAAATTTTAGTAGGTTACTGTTTCATAAGAGAATAAAGAATTATATCTTAATAGCAGTATCTTTTTTTCATAAAGGAATATAGTTAATTCAAAATTCTATTTCTAAAAAGTTTGCCCCTGGTGAATATTTCCATCTAATTATAATGTAATTAAACACATGGTCTTTGGAGTAAGGATGAGCTTTGGAAGTTCTCTTCCAAATGAGAGACTCTCTAAGTCTCATTTTTCTCATTTGCACAATAAAGACAATTATGTCTATTTTATAAGGACATAGTGGGATTCATTACTTCACTCAACTAATGTCTGAATTTGTATTTTATAACAGGCATTATCTAGTAGCAAACAAGATACACAGAAGCTACTTCTATAATAAGTTTACCACTGAATAGATTTTGTTAGTGAAATACTGTGACAAAGCACTTAAGACAGTGCTTTGCACATTATAATCAATAAATGTCAATCATTATTAGTGTTATTATTACTTTTTAAAGTAGTAATAGGGCATGACATCATAAAACAAAAAGGAGGTGGGTAGCAATTTAGTTGCATTCATTTGGATACATACACATACATTCATACACACAAATATACATACATATATACACCAATATTTTCAAATACACACACATACTAATGATTCTGCAATCTCCACTAAAACTCTTCATTTTAAAAGTATAAACTCCAGTGTAGTTTCTCTTAATACAGAGGCTTAAGATTCAAACTGATTTAATAAAAATTTTAAATGAAGTTGGAATAGTCAGTGACTCATAGGTTAGAAGTGGGTGGCAGGTGACAGAGGGGAAGGCCTCAGGCAGAAAAGAGACTCTTGGGACCAGTTTCCCATTCAGAATGCTATGAAGTATTATTTCCTCTGTTATTTTAACCTATGGTTGATGCATAAATCATATTTCCCACACTTCTATACATGAAAGTAGTTATGTTTAAAGATTTTCTGAAAAGAAGTCCTGTCAAGCACCCCCAAAACCAACAAAACCAAAAGTTAATTTTTAAAGAGTCTTAAGTTTATGTTTAAAGTTTCTGAGTCTTACCCTCTCCCTCCATAAATAAGCTGTAGCAGAATCTACTACCTCTAGCTTTATAAAGAACTATATAATGTTTATAATTTAGCTTAATGTAAGATTCTGTATTATAAAAGCAGTCATTTTGTCTTAATTTTAAGATGTTTTTTGATTTTCCTAAGTAATTTGCAATTACACAGAGAAAAATATATTTTTAAGCTTATAACACATTAAATCAAAGATGTTTATAGTCTTTCTTTGCTTTTCTAAGAATTATGTTTATGAATGCATTAACATATAAACAAGAATCCTTTGGGCTATGACTTCAATATAGCAGTACTGGGTTGTCGGCCCATCGTTAACTGTTGTATATTGAATAAAATATATTTAAAGAACACAATTATTTATCACAATAAAATATCTAAACTTAATAATTTACTTGAAAGTCTTCACAGGCTGAGTATTTAATAGTAATGATAAATAATAGTAGTACCATTTATTGAATAATGATTCTTGACCTCAATGTATGTTTTTGTCTGCTTTGTCAAAGATTAGATGGCTACATGAGGATGGTTTTATATCTATCTGGGTTCTCAGTTCTGTTCCATTCGTCTCTTCCTCTGTTCTTGTGCCAATTCCATACTGTTTTAATTACTATAGCCTTGTAGCTTAGCTTGAAGTCTGGTAAATTTATGCCTCTCAATTTGTTCTTTTTGCTTAAGATCTCTCTTGCTATATGGGTTCTTTTCTGGTTTCATATGAAGCATAGAATCATTTTTTCTACATCTGTGAAAAATGATGTTGGTATATTAATAGGGATTGCATTGAATTGGTAGATCATTTTGGGTAGTATCAATGTTGATTCTGCTGACCCATGAGCATGGTATGATTTTCCACCTGTTTATGTCATCTGCTATTTCCTTCCTCAGTGTGTTGTAGTTCTCCCTGTAGAGTTCTGTCACCTCCTTAAATATATTCCTAGGTATTTTATTTTCTTAGTTGCTATAATGAAGGTTATTGAATCTTTGATTTGGTTCTCAGTTTGACTGTTGCTGGCGTATATAGGAATATTACTGATTTATGCACATTGATTTTGAAACCTAAGACTCTGCTGAATTTGTTTATCAATTCCAGCAGAATCACAGCAGCATCTTTGGGGTTTTCTAGATATAAGATCATATCATCAGCAAAGAGTGATAGTTTGACCTCTTCTGCCCCCAATTTGAATGCCCTTGATTTCCTTCTCTTGTCTGATAGCTCTGGCTAGGACTTCCAGCACTATGTTGAATAGAAGTGGTAATAGAGGGCAACCTTGTTTTGTTCCAAGTTCTAAGTGGGAATGCTTTCAATTTTTCCCTGTACAGTATGATAGTGACTATGGGTCTTATATAGATGGCTTTTATCATTTTGAGGTAAGTCCTGTCATGCCTATTTTGTTAAGCATTCTTATCATAAAAGGGTGCTGAATTTTGTCAAATGCTTTTTCTGTGTCTATTGAGAGGATCATATGGTCTTTATTTTTACTTCTATTTATGTGTTGAATTACATTTATAGATTTGCATATGTTGAACTAACTCTGCATCTCTGGGATGAGGCCCACTTGGTCATGATGGATTATTTTTTTTTGATAAACACTTGAATTCCATTTGCTAAGATTTTGTTGAGGATTTTTGCAATATATACTGAGCATTTGATAAATGACAGATATAGTGCTAAGAGACTGTGTATTTAGCAGGAAGCATAATAAAAATGTGTTTACCCACTAGGTGTCTGGTAAGATTGATGAATAAATGGGAAATTGAAATTAATGAGATACGTACTGTAGTATGGGATACATAGGATTATGTGGACAAAGACAGATGAATAACATCTAGATATCAGGAGAAAAGTTTGATGTACATATAGTAAGTTCAAACAGAAGTTGTGAGCACACAAATTTGTCTCAGGCAGAGGTTAGAAGCTAATGTTTAAAGAGAAAATATTAGCTAGGTTAAGTGAAGTAAGCTCATCAGAATATTAACCTCAACCAGAAAGTATGAACTGATGCTGCAGGCAAGTTAATCACGGAAGTGACAGGTGGAAATTTTCATTTAATACTGTGATATGGTGATTACCAACTGATATGAAAACAGTGGAATACACAAAATATCAGTGTGACAGTATATAGGTTAAGGTGTTGAAAGCTTATACTCTTCATTTTAGTGTACAGTGGCAAGGGAGAAAAATGAATCCCAGAGATTTTTCAAAAGATGAGTCAGAAGACATAGTGACATATTGAATATTTTGGATACCAGAGAGAAAAATGAAAGGTAATTCTACAATTTGAGTTCAAGGGCCTACAAATGTAAGAGAGCTACTGCACATGGTTTTATCTGGAAAGGAAAGGCAGTTTGGGGAGCAAATTTCTAAATTCATTTGGAAAACACGGAATTTAACATTATATCTATAATTCAATTAATTCAAACTATACAGTTGTGAGTTGAGAATAAGCACAGGAAGAATACATGCAGGAAACTAGGGCTGAAGGTCTCATTTGGGAATTATCTGCATAGAGATCAGAAATGAAGCCATGAGTATGCTCTAAGAACAGCAAAGGCTTGAGACAGAAGCTTGAGTGCCCTCCTATCTAAAGAGTAGGAGAAGAAAAGGAAGTCATCAAAGACATATAGAAAGCATGAGCAGAGGGACAGGTGAATCTATGCAGAAAAAGCAGAAAAAAGATTCAAGAGAAGGTATTCTCAAATATCAAATATCTAAGTGCATCCAAGGAACATAAGAGCTAAGGTACCATTACTGGCTGTAGGGGCAAAAAGTTCACTGGTAGTACTTTGATAGTATTTTCAGAAGTTCATGGGACTAGAAGAAAGGGAAATCCTATTTCACATAGCTAAAATGGGATAAGTAGATATGAAGTAGAAAGAATGGAAAAGTCTCTTTCTTCAAGATTTTGACGTAAATGGACAGGTTAAAAAGGAGCTGGAAGAAGTAGCAGGGTCAAGGAAGGTGGGTTTTTTCCAATTTAATAATACATATACTTGAGTAAGTTTGGAAGCAACCTTTACATTAAAGAAAATCAATTGGGCATCAAATATATAAGGGTGAATAAATCATGATGATTACCTTCAAGGAGCTCACAGCCCAATATACCCTTTTCCAAAGAGCCTGAATGAAAATATGAGAGGATGAAGATGATGTAATATGAGACAGTTTTCAGCAAAATTAGGTTTGCAGCATAAATAAGCAATATTTTCCCTAAGAATGAGGGAGAGAAAGATGGAAGATAGCTGGAGGTTTTAAGAAGGAAAGAGTTATAACCAAGAGAATAGCTTGGTGATATTTGAGAGGTGAATAAAAGGGTTGTTGTGATGACAAGTATAATCATGATGAAACTCCAAAGAATTAATCTGTAATTGTCATACTCTTGTGCATTTTTCTTTCATCAGTATTCCATAGGCTGACATAAAAAGCAGAGTGAGTAGGCAGTGGGGATGATAGATATATGAGGAATGATGTTTAGGGAAAAAGCAGCATCTTTGAAGAATAAAAAGAGCATGTAGTGATCTAAAGTTAAAGTATACACATAAATTAAGCAAAGTGCAGGAATTCTAGTGCTATAATTCTAGTCCTTAAAGACTAATATAATAGACTTAGTATCACTATTGCTAATTGGCATCAATAACAAATATGAAATATGATTATGGTAGAAATTTTAATGATTAATTTCTGGTATAAATCTGGTCTGTTATTCAACTATAGAACTTGGGAAAAACAAAAATATCTTTCAATTCTACTTAAGAGGCCATATCTATTCTTCTTAAAGTATCACAAGGCAACTGACTCCATGGCTAAAAATAAATAGAAGTTGGTTAACCAAGGGTCAAAAGTCTAAAATGGGACTTGATACCACATTTTGGCATTTGTCCCAGGTATTTCTGAAGGAAGACCACAGCCAGAATCCTCCGTATTAAGATCAGATGTAGGAAGGAATCTCCTAACAGGATTTCCCAGTATTGAAGGGCAGAATGACTATCAGCCTTGTTCGTTCACTTTAGTTCCAACCAAACTAAACTGTACACAAAGCTGTATTCTGTGGGAAGAAAAAATGAAGACTCCAGAGGTCAGAAGATATAGCTCTCTTAGACATGGTTGGTAGCAAAGAACAAAAGCACATAAAAAAATAAGTTAAAATTAAAAATAGATGTCCTTGTAGGTGTATAATAGTCAATCACACTTTTATTTATGATCAAGAAATGAAAGGAGGTGGATTTCATAGCTGCTGAGTCAGGAACCTGAAAATTCAGTAGTGGAAATTTCTTTTTTTCCTCTCTCTCAGAATTATCTTCTATTTCTGCTTCTTACTGCATATCTCTTCCAAACTTTTTTATCTCTCTAATGGTCAGTTTTCCTGCTATCCTTGAATATGGTCAGTCATGAGTAGAGAACCAGCTCCCAACTAATTTGCATTCCCTATGTCCAAACTCCCTGTAGCTAGGAGAAATCATCTAATTGGCTTCCAGAGTTGTGGACAGAGAGTGTCTTCAAGAAGGGAATTGGATAAGGAAAATATTTAGCATCCCTAGAAGAATGGCCTAGAACTTCAGGTAGAATATACGATCCAGACCATGTCTAAATAGAGCAACTAACTCCAGTGTTTTATGTAAAAACATTCTTGAACAGATAGTCCACAGAGCATCAACCAAAAGGTTTTCATATGTAAGTTATGTTGTAGGCTGTGCTAGAAAAGTAAGCTTATAATATGGGAGTGTTTTATCCTGTATTTCTCTGAGTTGTGATGTAAAAGTCATGAGAATAAGCTGGGAATGAGTAAAGTTGCAAATTGAGTGAACATTCTTTATGGAATTAGCTATCAATTTACTTTTTTGAGGATTCTAATTTCATATTTTCCAATCAAGTATTATCATTACACATTTTAGGAAAAGCTAGATCAAGTCATTTAGGCTTTCAAGTGTGACACATTAAAATAATGGATAATACTGGTTACTTATCTGTAGAAGAAATCAACAGAATATAACAATATAGACTAGAGTACTTCAGGCTTTTCCTATATCATGACTTCATTACTTTATGAATTGACAACCTGCATCTATATTTCTAAGGTCCTACCTAAATCATACTCATATTCATCTCTCTTCAAAGAAGGTATGACTTATTGCATAAAATTCATTTGTACTTAAAAAAAAAAACTGCCACCACCGCTGTCCCTGCTTTCTCAATTCTGATCCAAGCAAGGATCAGAAGTTTAAATTGGACCCTCACACTTGAGTCAGATCTTTATAGGAACACAACAAGACAGGAAACTTGTCCTATGTGAATCACATCTTTAGCAACTTTGTTAAAATGATTTAGTGTATTACATTGAAATTACAGGTCAAATTCCTTTAACAACTTATTTCAGAGAAAGGTACTTTATCTTTAAATACCCTTGCTTTGTATAGAATATTGCTCCATGCAAGAAACTCATTAGCTGTGGCAGGAAATCTTTTTATCATATGAACATCTGAGATGTAACAGACTTGTTACAAATTTATAAACATATGCTGTGGATTGAATTGTGTATCTCTCAAATTCATATGTTGAAGCCCTAACCCACAATGGGACTGTATTTGGAGACAAGGCTTTTAGGAAGAGAGTAAGGTTAAATGAAGTCATAGAGGTAGGGTCCTAATCCTGTAAGATCAGTGGTCTTAGAAAAGGAGGAAGAGAGTCTACCGCCATACCACCCTGAACATGCCTGATTTCATCTGATTTTGGAAGCTAAATAGGGATGGGCCTGATTAGTATTCAGATGAGAAAAAAGGAGGAAGAGAGAGATCTCTCTTCTTCAAAATACACATACTAAGGAAAGACCATGTGAGTGCACAACCAGCAGGCAATTGTCTGCAAGCTAAAAAGAGGGCCTTCACCAGAACCTGACAAGGCTGATACCCCTGATTTCAGACTTCCAGCCTTCAGAACTGTGAGAAAATAAATTTCTATTGTTTAAGCCACTTAATTCATGGTATTTTGTAGTGGTCGCCCAAGCTGAGTAATACATAATATAACTTCAGTTGCTCCAAAATCACAAAATTTGATGCTAATAGCAAAATAAGAGATTCTTAAGCATAAAAGAGATTGTGGTCTTGCAAATTCTATGATAACCTTTCATTAATTAACTTATCAATTTATCAATTATAAATTTGGTTACTTTGTGGAGAGTTATTTTATTTTCTTATAGTTGCATAATAAATGCTAAAATATAGCTCCAAATATAATTATATCTTGAACTGACACTTTATGAAAATAATTTTGATTTATGAGAAAACCCAATAGCTCTTAACTTGATATAACCGAATTAATCATAAATTTATTTTATTATGGAATGATTAAGCATGAGGATGAAGTCATCATTGCATTATTAATTTTATATACTACAAAGATGCAATTTATGTTTGTGATTTTCTAATTTACAAGTTCCAAATACCAATAAAGCCTGCTGCTAATTTGGGTCTTTGGTTTAGCACTTCAGTTGCCTCATTTTACGTAATGCCACCTAACTTAATTCAGAGGAGAATTTCTAAATATAAATAGAGAAGGTAATTTGAGAAATTTAATTAGTAATCCCTCCCACACTACTGATTAAGTCTGACTTTGGATCATCGATTTTCAAAAAAAAAAAAAAAAAATGTTCTCTAAAAATTCCATGAGCTAAAGTGATTATTTAATATCTCATTTGTATATGCTATATACTTTGTTTAAAATAAATCAGGTCTATCTCTACTATTTTTTAATAAAAATGGAAAAATAGGCCAGGCGCAGTGACTCACGCCTGTAATCTTAGCACTCTGGGAAGCCCAGGTGGGTGGGTTGCTCAAGGTCAGGAGTTAGAAACCAGTCTAAGCAAGAATGAGACCCTGTCTCTACTAAAAATAGAAAGAAATTAACTGGACAACTAAAAATAATATAGAAAAAATTAGCTGGGCATGGTGGCACATACCTGTAGTCCTAGCTACTTAGGAGGCTGAGACAGAAGGATTGCTTGAGCCCAGGAGTTTGAAGTTGCTGTGAGCTAGGCTGATGCCACAGCACTCTAGCCTGGGCAACACAATGAGACTCTGTCTCAAAAACAAAAACAAAAACAAAAAGGAATAATGGAGGCATCTCAGCAAATGGGCAGTTTTGAAATGGGAAATTTCTTTCCAAGAATGTGTGGTATTTCACTGAATATTTATAATGTTACATGTCTGATGGGAGATGAATAGAAAACAAAATATGTTTATATTATTTGTGATCTTGAAGAGATGTAAATGTTTTCATATTTTCCTGAGCTAAAAGTGTGATCTTTAGGTATGCAGCAACTAATTAATTTTTAATTCTTTTTATTTAAAATAAATGTGTTGAGCTTATAATGTTGAAAAATAGTTACCAAAAGGGCATGTGAAGATGTGGTAGGTTATAGTGGTTACCCTATATTGTCCTTCAAAAGATAAAAAGAATATACCATATTCCTCTTTTACTAAATGGAACAAAATATTTTCTGAGTAGTACCTACTCTTAGGTTATATGCCAGGAATTGGAGAGTAAATGATGATTAAAAACAGACTTAGTTTTTATTCTTACAGAACTTAGGATCTAGTGGGGGAGAATGGAACTAATACAGTAATCACATAAATCAATGTAAAATTATATTATAGTCACATGCTGTAAAAGAAAGTATATGTTGTTCTAAGAGTGCACTGAGCTAAGAGAAAAGGATTGAAATACCCTGAAATAGAAAATATCTGGAAGAGGGAACTGCCCGGAGCTGGGGAAATGAGAGACAGCTTGGCAAAAGATAATATTCAGCAGTTTACTTTTACCCTGAAAGTAATGAAAAACCTTAGAAGAGTTTTAAGTAAATGGGAATGGAGGATTGGAGTAATTACATTTGCATTTTCAAAATATGGCTAGTCTAGTGGAAGAAAGATTGGCTTCAGGAAGACCAGTCAGAAGGTTATTCTGTAAATCCGAAGGAGAGCTCACATTGCACCGATTGGCGTATTGCTGAAGATGACAAGGAGAAATAGAGGGAAAATCAACAAAATTTGGTAGTGGACTGGATATGTAGAAATCGTAAAAGTATATTTTGCTCCCATAGAGATTATAACATTAAGGTAGAAGAAATCAAAACATCTACTCAGGTTATGGTATGGAAACTTCTCCAGCTTTTGTAACAATGAGGTGAACATTCTACAGTGTGGATAAAACATTCTTCAACATTGATATTTCTAAACTTATAAGAACTCCAAATATAAATACCCTTTTCCTGGCTAACTGTGGTGCTGCTTTGGTGGTCTATAGGAGTTCTAGTATATAGTATTCACATGTAATTTTTCTCTCTGAATTTTCATTTAAGTCTACATCTGTAGAAGTCCTCTCACAACCTAGATGAAAATAATCCCAAATTTGCAGGGAATTCCTTAGGGCTTATCATTTATAAGGAGACTGACACTTCACCAGGGGAAGACTATCCTTAAATGCTTAGGATTTTAGGCTGATAGGCAATCTAGCAAAGTAGCCCAGAAGCTCTTAATAGATTGTGTGCACTAACCTCTTTGAATGGGCACATGTTCAAAAATGACTTGAAATCCATATATATTTTCTAGTAAACTATTTCTAACTCCTTCTACAACCCTTCTGAGGCTACGATGATAAGGTCTAATGTGAGATGAGAATCTACCCACAAATATCAAGAAGGTAATATGATGAGTAGTAACTTTCACAAAATTTAAGATTATATTCTCTTTTTAATAGAATAACTGTTACCTAAATAATTTAAGACATGATCTCAATTGTTCATATCACCCAAATTATCTGTTTTTCCTAAAAGTCAAATATAGGCCTTCAACAATTTTTATATGAATGGTCCGAATACTAAAGAACCAACCATGAATTCACAAAGATGAATTCTCCCATTCACTTTGAGGCTGTTCAGTTTGATTTTTCCTCTCAAGACAAAGCATCCTACAAAATCAAAGGAAATAATAAAACTGTCAAATGTCAAATTGTATTTTCTTGTCAACCTATTCCCCAGTGTCCTTTTTCCTGAATTTTGATTTCTTCTAAAGAAGTTGTTTTGAAATTTGAATTCAAAACAGCAACATTAAAATCTTATTGCAAGGTCCTCAACTACAGGCATATAAATATGTATATAAGTATATACATAGATAAGTATATACTTAAGGTACAAATATTTTCCATTTCTTCTTTTTAAAAGAACAAGGTGTATGCAATTCCACTTATCCCATTTTCTTTTCTATTTGTGCCTTCTTCTAAGAACACCCACTTCCTGACAGTGCTGTTGACAATGTCACCCCCAATATGACAGTTTTATTATTTTATCCATAGTCTGTGGGTTAGAGAAATTCAACATACTCTAAGTTTAAACAAACTTCAGCTTGGAAACCGTAAGAGAAAATGTCATATAACAGTAAAAGAATTTAAATCAAAGATCTTAGGGAAAATATAAAATCAGAAGAAAGGCAGAGAACATTGACATTGAAAGCCTAACTTCCCCCTCTGCTTTTATATCAACTTTGTCCCCTGTTTTGAATTGTACATGTGCTTATACATGCTTCTACTTTCCTTTTGCAGTTTTTTTCCCTTTAGTTTTTTTTTTTTACAGTAATGCTTGAATTATTGCATTTCTTTTCATGTTAATCTTTGCTTGTTAAATAAAAATAGAATATATATCCCTCCTTTACAAAAGTAATATTTGTTCATTCTATGCATGTGAAATATTGGGGCAGGTAGTAGAAAAAAGCCATCTATTGTTCCAGAACTTAAAGATAACCACCACTGATGACTCTTTGTACAATCTCAGAATGAATGATAAAAGCCAAGAAATCATTTCAAATATATCATCTCTTCTATAAAGACCAAAAAAAGAAATCTTACAACCATACCCATGCATTTTTAGGGACAATGACCTTGAACAGGAAAGTAAAAAGTTTAGAACTGATTATCACTCATTTTACCAATGAAGAAATGAGTTCAGAATGACTAAGGGACTTGTGAAGGTAAAACAGCTTGCACTGGAATGAGAAATGGATGATGGTTCCCTGCATGGTTCCTCTGTCATTTTCCTATAACCATAAGGCATGGGGTGTTTCTATGTTTGACCAAAATATAGAATTGTCTGAACAAATTGTCTATGATATAGGCTCCTGGCTCCCATGATTATTCAATGAATCAGAGTTTCTCAAGGAGAAATACTCATTTCTTTTTTCAAAGGTTGCAAAGCATTGCTGATGACCAGGAAGTTTTACAAACCACTGGTATAGACCAACTCGTCCTTCTTTCATAATTCACATTATTCTTTGCTTTCCTTCTTTCTATCCTCTGTTCCATTTACATTCAATAAAGGAATATTTTTCAGGCAACATGCTAGCTGTAAAGGCAGTTACAAAGAAAATTAAGAAATAGATCTTGACCTAGAGGGTTGAGCAGTAGGGCATGGTGAGGAAAGCAAAGAAGAATAGACACCATATGAACTAGTGATTACAAGTTATGTGCCATAATACAAGTGTGAAGTGCTATGGGAATGTTGTGAGTTGAACTCTGTCTCCCACCCAAAATATGTTAAAATCCTAACCCCCAATACCTGTAAATGTGACTTTATTTGGAGATTGGTTTTGCAATTGTAATCAAGGTAAAATGAAGTAATAAAGAGTTAGGGTGGCCCCTAAATCTGATGACTAGTGTCTTTATAAGGAGAGAGGTTTATAGAAATACAGACAAACAGAGGGAAGAAGGCCACATGAAGTCAGAGGCAAAAATTGGAGACATTTAGCTACAAGCCAAGGAACCACAAAAATGCTGACAAGCACTAAAAGCTAGGGAGCTAAGGTCAGGAGGGACTCTAGAGCCTTCAGAAGGAACATGGCCCTGTGATATTTTGACTTCAGACTTCTAGCCTCCAGAACTCAACAGGATACATTTCTATTGTTTTAAACCACCCAGTTTGTGGTAGCAAGAAACTAAAAACCAGGAAGTATCCCTTAGATGGCTTCATTTTGAAGTAAAAAAAAGAGATTGGAATGGTCAGTGAAATTTATAAATACTGGATAAATTGAACTGTTTTACATTTTGTATTTGTGACATCCAAGTCCTCTGGGAAAAATAAATTACATTAAGGCTGTACTTATCTTTGCCTATTTTTTATCAACATTAAATAAATAAAACACAGAAGTATAAATATTTACAAAAAATTATTTTAAAATTTAGTACATACAAATACTTTAAAAATAAAGAATTTTTTTTTACTATACACAATAAGAGACCCAAATATTTTTAATTCTTAGTGATACAGAATACTGTTCTCAATTATGTTACAGAAATTACTCTGTCCCATACATACAGTATACTTTCTTTGGGGAATTTTCAGAGATATTTAAGTAATCCCTAACAGTGAATACTAATAATAGAAGACTATGTGTTCTGTATCATGCTGACCTAAATTACACAGCTACTTGTGTTGAGATCAAAAGAGAGAGAAGAGTCTAGCACATGAAAAATGTAATAAGTATGGTGCCAATTAACAAGATGGAAGAACTAAGCAGTAGATATGTTAACTAAAAGAGTTCAACTCTAGGAATGAAACTTTTGGACCAAGTTAAGAAGAGGCAGGCTACTGTCACATAGCTATCACCTAAATTAAATAGTACTTCTGGGCTCCTAGCCATAAAACAGCCATCTTAGGGATGAAAGTGGAACAAGTGATAAGGAAAATTCATTAAGAAGATAATTGAAATTAGAAGGAAACTGAATTCAGATTCAGTTGCCCCAGTTTATAGCAAGCAGCCTAACCCTTTACACAAGAAAGCAGAAACCTGTGTTGGGTGTCTATCTTATTTAGTTTTGTTTTGTTTCACTTTTCAACCAGATACTAAACTTGTAAATATAATATAACCAGATTTATAAGCTATCGGTAGCAAATTTTATGCATAGAAATACGGAAAAATTATCTATTATTATCATTATTATTATTATACATACAGATTGATAACAGTAGTGGCTGTTATTGCATTTTCTAACCCAATTTTTCTGCCTTCCTTATTTCCTCAGATGTATGCCACATTAGATGATAATGACAATGATAACCAACGTGGATTGGTCACTATCACCATTATAAGCTAGTTCATGCTGTGCTCTTGCTATAAACCAAACATTAATTTCCTCACATCTACTGTCTATTTTATCTTCATATTGATAATAATAATTAAATAGATATTCTTATGCCAGCATTATACATGGAGAAACTGAAAAGTCCGGGGAGCTTAAGTGAATTGCCCTAACATCCCTCAGTGGTAAATTACAGAGTTAGAAATCAAATCCATGTGATCCTAACCCAACAGCTCATATTACTAACCTCTAACTTACATAGTCTCCCTTTCCCCTCATGTTTTGTCTCTTCTTTTTAAATTTGCCCAGCAGCAAGGCCGAAACAATATTTCATAGTCTAGACTGGTGGATGTCAAAAACAGAAGAGAAATCCCTTCTGGGACTTTGCTGAACCACTCACTCACTGGGTTCCCTCCATATCCTGGGTGGCAGGAACCATCAGTATCTTGGGCCTAGACAGTCTTTTCTAACATTACCAAATGGGTGAGAAAGTTGGATGAAACAGAATCTCTCATGAAGTCCTAGACCTGTAATTGAAGAATTCGGCTTGCTAATACCCCAGGTTCAAACTTTGAATGACCATACTTTGAATGGATAAAGGTGCATAGTAATAGAAAAATGGCTTTCCAACTCAAAGGGGTGAAAACTCGACCAGTTAATGGAAGGAGAAAAAAATCAGAAAGAAATTAGGGAGCCACCAATAAAAGGCCCAATCTTCTTCCTACTCTCGCCATTAAAAATGTGTTTTACATGCATGTAAAGGGGTAGAGATAGATATGTAGAATCCCTATAGGATTACTGTTGATTTATGTGTGATAGAAAATGACAGGTGTGATCTAGACAACTTGAAGCTTAGATCATTCCTTCTGCCTTTACCATCTATCAAGAAGACAGTGCTATCCCAGAAGGAAAGCAGAGAAAGAATTCAATGAATAGCCTATATTTTATTAATTTTAATTTCTTTATGCAAGCATTCATATTTGTTTTAGAAAAAAGATAAATACAGAGAAGAGCAAAAGGAAGATAATTTTTAAGCCATCCATAATAACAAGGATGACTATTTTAACATTATAATAGGGTTTTTTTTCCCCTGTTCTATTCATTTGCATTTAATATAGACAATGTGTTTATAACTGGCTAAGATATCTCTACTGTAAGGGAGAATTTTTCCACTCCCCTCCTAATAACATCACTGCAAAATAGCATGGTTAAGCAACTATAGAGAATAGCATGGTTAAGCAGCTATAGAATAACATTTGATCAAACCACAACCTTATTATGCAAGGCTTGTAATCCTGATGGTACGAAAACTCTGTAACCCCGATCATGTGCAAGCTTCATAATCATCTGCTTCTGTAACCACCAGCTTCCACTTAACAAAACTTTTAAAATCCATCATATTTTGACCCCATTTTGCTCAGAATTTGGAGACGAGACCCCTCTGAGCCCACTGGCACAATAAAACCCTGTTTTGCAGCACTCTCGTGTGACTCTCAATTTGTTTCCCAGTCCTGTTTGCTGTAACACTACAACAACCGCATATTATATATATCATATGCCTAACTATAAATAATAAACTTATTTTTTATAAGAGTTATATATACCACATAGTTTTCTGTAACCTCCTTTTCCCCTCTTAGCCACCTACTAAACATTTTTCCATATTAAAAAAATAAATTTTCATAATTTTAATTACGACATAATTTGCCACATCGGTATTATAACATCTTTGAAATCTTATAAGAAATTTTAATTATTTTATTTTTACTATTATAAATATTGTGATGAATATGCTTAGAATTTAATTCTTTGGGGCAGATTTCTAGATTTAGATTCTGGTTCAAAGAGTATGTCATCTTCTGATACATGTTGCTTTCAGAAAATGTTGTAGTAGCCTACTCCCACATGCTATATATGAAGATGTCCATTTTCCAACACACTCGCCCACACTAGGCCCAGTTAATGGTATATTTTAAAACTATTTTATGGCATGATACTTATGCGTAGGAGGGAAACTCTACTATTAAGTGTTAATGTTGAGCTTATTCCCTGCTTTAGTAAAACAATGAAGCCAGTTATTCACTGCTTGATTACAAATAGATGTAGTGAATATTAATAATTAACATAAGATCATATTAATGATAAGAATATTAACAACTATGATAGATTATCATAAATGTTTGTTCTCTCAACATATTCTTGGATTATAGTTTCCAACAGCATGAGAAACTTCAGTTTTAATGACTTGAATGACATTTACTAACTTTCACATTATTATTACAAAATAAACCAGCATCATTTTATAGCCGAAAAAATAATTAATGTGCATCACATTTCCTCTTTTGTGAGTCATCAAACACAACCTACCTGTGACAAGTTTCATGAGCCATTAGAAGGGATTTTTCGTCTCTACAATGGATCCCTGACCAAAAAAAAAAAAAAAAGTGTACAAATTAGTTTTACTTTTCCAGAAAAGGGATTATATTTATTTTTAAGGTGCGTTATACTTGAGTCATATGAAAAATCTGTGTCTTTGCTTCCCTTTCACACATATGGACTCATTTCCATGATTGAAAGGCAAGCCATATATTTTACCTCAAACTTTAAAAAGTAAAAGAAAAAACCCACCCCACACATTATGCCAAGTATAGTTATTAAGTGTTTATCAGTTGTTCAAGGGTGGTGAAAGAGTGAAATGCTCTCGACAGTACATAGACAAAACTCTAACCCAATCTCAGTGTCCCTACACGTGCACAGGTGTTGCACATTCAGCTTCAGGTTCACATGTGCAAAGGTACATTGGTGGCAATATGCCCGTTGCCTAATTTGGCTTTGAGTCACTGCCGTGTGATTATCAACATTTTAGAACAAAATGATTCTATTTTAAGAATTCTAAATAGCACTTTATTTTGTTTAAGATTCCATTTATAGTGGTAGTTGGAACAGTTTTGCCTCAACTGTTAATTTAAGAAAAGTTAAAATCTTCAAACACTACAACAATGCCAAGAAAAATAATTCAAAGCACGAAGCTAAATGGAGGTTCCACCTCCCTGAACCAGCCTCATTTCTTAGATGTTGCTCATGTTAATTCTGATTAGAATCTAGTGTAGGATTGTTCAACCTGGAAAAATGAGTGATGTGTATATCATTTCTGGAAATTTCCTTCTTTCCTTTTATTCTTTTTTACCATAAAAATTAAATACTTAGGGCTTTCCTAATTTTTTTCTTAAAATAGTGTTTCAAAATTTCAGGTTATATAAAATATATCCAGACCCCTACTTTTATGTTGGCAGAACTTTTAGAAATAACACCTAAATTCTATAATCCATGAGCCCTCCCAGGGAAAAATCAGGTAAGTTTCCTCTTAGACATTTCTTCCTTTTACAATTAGTTTATAGTAAATACCTTAGAACCTACTGACAACAACTGAGGCTGATGTAAAAGAACAAGAAATTATATCACACATATCACTGTTGTGCAATGTTAGTATTAACTGTCTACTTATTTGGACAATTGGGCAGATGGGTGGATACATCCAACCATCAGGATCATTATAGGAATCGAGATCATTCCGAACAACTCTTACAATAGAAAGAGCATTGGACCTAAATTAAAACAAAAACAAAAGTCTTGTTTTCAATTCCAGAATTTACTGTGTAATTACTAAGCTAATTCCTAAGCCCATCATAAAGAGTTTACAATAATTATTTCTTGAATAAATTGGTGAACAATTCCCAGTAATTCAAGAATTGACATTCTATTTGATTGCAGATGAACTAACCAAAAGATAATTTTATTCTTTCTAATCTAGAGTATTGGGCATGATATTTTTCTTCTTTTCATTTTTTTAAGAAACTTTAAGTGTGATACCTATCTACTGAATGCTTCAGAAAATTGATGCCTGATATTAAATTGTTTTCCCATCACTTCATCTATGCCAAACTACTAAAGAAGAACCAAAAGGAAAATAATTGGACCTGATTTTTACCATATGAAGCCACACATTTTGCTTTCTGCTTCCTAATTAAGTGCCTAAGCAGTGAATGTCTTTACGATCCTTTATTCCTTGAGAGACACGATAACACTAAGTATAGTTAGTGTACCTTATATCCGCCTATACATGAAGAGATGGAGAAGTTTCTGGAAACATGTGACCTTACTTAGGATAGAGGAAGCACATGGTGTCAAAAACTTACATTTGCACATACTTTTCATTGTGATATCCTTCCAACGCATATCTAGCAGACATATCTTGCCAAGTCTATGGCAAATCACCTACATCAGCTCATTCAAAATCCATTTCAAACCATTTCACCTTGCCTCATTCCATTTTATCATTCCAGGCTTCCCTAAACCCAGGGTGACTCAGCTATAGTCAATAAAGCATAGGTGTGAGACTGCTGGACAACCTTTTCCTTTCTCCTTCTCCATTCCTGTAACTTGGAGTAAATTGCTGAAGAAAGAACAGCCATCTTTTAGCCAAAAGGACAAAAACACATCATAAGGACAGCAGGAACTGAGTTATCCAGAGTTGTGGATGGCGTTATTTTGGTGTGTATATTCCCGAGTTGTTTTCTAATGACCAACATAAAGCTCTTACTTCTTTAAATCACTAAAGAAGAGATTTCTGTACTTGCATTTGAATGCATCTTAGTCTAAGGTCTGACATCAAGTACCCCCCCTTGAGATGACTTTTTTGATGTCTAAAGTCAGATACAGGCACTTTTATTCTCTTCTGTTCCCACATAACTTTTTGCATACCATTTTTCAATGAAAAAAAATGTCTTGGAAGTATAAACCAAAAGCATACAAATTAAAGGATATAGCTTGATGGAGCTATTATTAATACAAAGTGAGCACAGACCAAGTGAAGAAATAGAATATTTTGAAACTCTGAATACCCTCTTGTGCAGCTCATAGACACTACCCTTTCTTTTCCCCAAAAGTAACAACTTCAGCCACCAGTCTTCCCTGTTTCCTTTTTTTAATTTATATAAATATTATCACACAGTATGTATTCTTTTGTGTCTGGAGTCTTTACAAAAGTAATATATTTGCTAAATTTATCCTGTTGGCTTTGTGTAGCAGTAGTTCATTAATTTTACTTGTTGTTTGATATTCTATTGTATAAATATACCACAATTTATTTATCCAATTTACGGTTGATTGATATTGGACTGTTTCCAGACCTTGGTAATTAGGAATAATGCTTCTATAAACACTCTCGTGCATGGCTCTTAGTGCACATATGTACAGGTTTCTGTTAGGTTTATACATAGGAGTGGAATTACTGAGTCATAGGGTATGCGTTTGTTTAACAGTATTATCAAACACTTTTACAAAATGCTTATACAAATCAGACTCCTACCAGCAGTGTGTGAGAATTCCAATGGCTGTAGAACAGTATTTGGTATTTCAGGCAAATTTATTTTAGCCATTCTTATGGGTATGAAGTAAAATTTCACTACTGTGTAACTTTGCATTTTCCTGGTAGTAAAAAGAGTCAAAATAATTCATATGTATATTGGCAATTTGGATAGCCTATTTTGTGAAGTTATTGAAGTCTTTTGCACATTTAAAATTTTTTAAATTGATCTGTCTGCTTGCTTTCAGTTATATGCAAGATAAATAATTTCTCCCACTCTGTGGCCTACCTTTTCACTTTCTTAATGGTGATTTTCTTTTTAATGTAGTCTAGTTTATTTAATGTTCCTTTATAGTTATTGAAATGCTTATAATATACTTAATATTTTTCTACTTCTAGACCTTATCTTCTGGTGGCCCTATTGTTTACCTTTTATATTTAGATTACAACACCCCTGAATTGATGTTCATGTATGCTGTGAGGCGAAGTCATGATTCATTTTCTGCTGAATATGAATATCCATATAGCATTGTTTTTTTCTTAATGGTACTATATGTGGCATCTTAGATTGAATGAAATATGGTGATATTCTAAATTAACCATGTTATTTGCAATGACAGAATACAGCCCAGCATACTAAAATTAATAAAAATTTGTGATAGAGATCATAGAAGCTGATATCTTTTAAAAAGCAAAAATGATTTAACTTTTAAAACAGAAGAGAAGAAATGACTTCAAAGAATTAGAATAATGTATTAGATATATTAACATAAATTTATGAGTTTTAATAATGTTACCAGCTCTATGATCTAATCTAATATACACCCCTAGAACACAAAATGTTGGTCCCTAACACTATTGTTCACTATTAGTGGAGTCAATGTTTTGGCTAGGGAAAATCAAGTTGCACCTGGAATATCTTGATAGATGTCAAACCTGCTTTTAAAGATATCTAATAATACTAAATAGACCTATGGTCCCAAGTAAAAGTATAAAAATAAAAATAATAATTAGAGTTTATTGGAGAGAGTTGAGCCTTTTAACTGCCATGGGCCCATATTACTCAAAAGACAAATTATGTAAATTATGCTAATGTAAAGTCATAATAGTTGTAAATATTTTAATATCCTAAATTGATAAAACCAAGTTATTTGAATACTATCTGGAAGTTTTTATAGGTGCCTAAGTTGACTATCACAAACGTTAATATATATTATACATATATATTATATATTATATAACATAAATGTTAACATATTCAGAATTATCCCAAATATGCTTATACTTTTGTCAATGGTGGGCAAAACGTTCTTAAAATAAATTTATTGTCCAGCAATTTAAAAGACAAGAAAAAAGATAAGGAAAAATCTTTTTAAACATTATGTAAAGCAAATTTTCAAAAATGTAGTCCCCCAACTAGAAGCATCAGTATCACCTAAGAATTTGTTTAAAATGCAAATTCTCAGCCCTTTCCTAGACCTACTGAAGCAGCACCTTTGGAGGTGACATTCAGCAATCTGTATTTTTCAAACTCTCCCAGTGATTCCAATGTATATTACTATTTGAGAACTACTGATCTAATGGAACTATTTAAATCACTGTATCTGTCTGAGCTTTAATGCTAAATTTTGTTGGACGTTTAACACTGACTCCTATGATCTATCAGAGGAACTTGACTGATTATAGATCAAATAAAGAATTTATAATTTTCTCTGTACTACTAAGTTAGAGTTAGTCATTCTGAGACCCCACTAGATGGCAAAGTGCAACATGAATTTGAATCTCGATATGTCTAAATGTAAGACTGAACTCCATACTATACCATTCTTTTTCTTTCTTAAAAGTTATTATAAATTTTTCTACAAAGAAAATATAAAAGAAAGTATTATCTATGGTATCTCTAATCTTCATATATATGGAGATGGGATATAAAGAAGCTGAGATGCACCAAGGTTAAATATATTGTCCAAAGCCACAGGGCAAGCAAGGGCAGAAGCAGTATTCAACTGTAATTCTTCCTGGATTCACAGCCTATTTTCTTTCCACTGGTACACTTGTTCCTCAAATATTACATACTTCTAATATGTATACCACATGTGTTCAACAAAAGTTTATTAGGTGAATGGTAAGTGAACGAATGACCTAAATTTCCTTGTCACTGCATTTTCAGTGGTTGCTACTAGGAACAAGTACACTCTCAGAGGACAATTTCCAGATAGTTTCCAGAAACTGAGAATATACTCAGACAAACATGATGGCCCACTTAACAGGGAAGGCGAGTAAAATGTTGCTGTCATTGACAAGAATGGTGTTGTTAAAATGTTTGGATCCTTACGAGAGAAACATTTCAGTCACTCTACAATCTCAAGCTATGTGTTTCTTCAGTGCTCCTCGAAAACGCTTAAAATACAGATGATGTTGTAATAAAAGAATGTTTATAACTTTTCCAATGAAAAATCTGAATTTTAACACCTTACAAAGTATATTATCCTACTGTGAAGTGTTCATGGTGCATTTCATTTAACTTACCTTCCAGATAACTCAATTTAATTTTAAAATCATTTTAAAATTACATGAAATGACATAAGGAGATGAATGCAATAGTTGCTAATGCTTCTTGGAGAAGTCATGGGGCAAGGGAGAGAAAGAAACAGATTAAAACACTGCAGACATTTGTTATTTGAATAGCAGCAGGAATGGAAAACACATAGGGGTAACATTTTAAAGCTGTGTGTGGGAGGCACTTGCACAAAATATTTTGTCAACAGGATTTCTGCGTACACCTCTCACACACTGCTTAGGAAATTTACCCCAGAATAGAGATTCTCAATTTTTTTTTTTTTTTTTTTTTTTTTTTTTTTTTTTACTTTGCAAGCTGTCTAGCCTGTGTAATTAACGCCCGCCAGCAAAATAGTATTCAGGTGCTGACAAAATTGATAGGTCCCCAGCCTTTGCCATAGAGGGTCAGAGCTAGGCATTTTCATTTCACTCAACTGCAATTGTGAAAAATCATCCCTCTCATTTGCATCCTAGAGCAATCTCCACCACTAGTCTCTTACTAGGTTTCCCTGGAAGCTCTAAATGATATTTCCCCTCTATTTTGCTAGAAGATATTCACTCTTTTCAAGCATACTTATTAATATTTGATCAAATGCATGCTAACATCTTGAAACTTTATTCATGGTAATAATAAAAAAATATGTTAAAGTTCTCTTAAAAAGCACATTGTGAGGCTGAACCTGTTGTGAGATGCTAAGAGTCACCGATTTTCTCTTTATTTGTGTTACCTGAATGTCCCAAGTAATTACTACTGTGTGTACTTTTCTGATTCTGCTAACAGTTGGACCCAAATTTGCAGATTGATTAACTCAAATCTGATTATATAATATTCAAAGCTTCTGGGCCACACACACCCAAACCCTCCCGGCAAAGTCTGTTTCAATTATTTCAGGGCATATGCAGAAAATCTCACCTATCCTCCAGAAAAATTATACCCATGATGCCCTACCGCTGGATATGATCACTACACTCAAGGAGGCACTTTGGCTTTTAAAGTGCTGATGGTGCCTCCATAAAATTGCAGAATGCTGCCTGCGGTGTCTCCTCTTGATACTGGGAAAGGTACAAAATCCTTGTTCAGCATTATTCTTTCCTTCCATCTTTCCTAAAACTTGCAGGTAACCCAATCCTTCACCAAAATAGGGATACTACTACTTCCCAATCTCTAGGTCATAGACTGTCTCTGAGAGTCCAAATCAGCACTGCTTCCCCCCCAAATCTCACAACAACCCTTTGCATATAGCTCCTTCCATCTCCTATATCCAACTTATATTTTTCTCATCATTCAAATTTAGGATCTTGAGTCAATATGGGAAGAAAATGACTTCCATTATTCCAGGCCCTCATTAACAAAATATTTTTCTTCAAAATGCATTCCCATTGCACACAAAACTAGACTTGGGATATGGTTTATCAAATTATTTAACATCCAAACTAAGACATTTTTAAGTGAAAAAGATAATTATATTGGGACCATCGGCATAAACCAGAATTAATCTGGGCAGACCAGAATAGATGGTCACCCTACCTCTGCATTGGTGACTCTGTTTCTAATCTCAGCTTAGCCTAGACAGAGATGACATCCTGCTACAAATATATTAATTTGTTAGGGCAATGGCATTTGTTGACTGCATATACTATCATAACTTCTAGGTTAGAAGATAAAGAAATGAGCAATTTATTACTTCTATTTTGATAGAATATATAATCTAGTAGAGGAATACAGAATTTTTTAAAAAATCAGTAAAAGCAATAATAGCTACTTATAATAAATGGGTAATAATTAATGGTTATATAGTACAAGTGCTATGGGAACACAGACAAGGAGAAGTTAACTTATTAGCCAGTTTTCATAAATTGTATGTGTGTACTTGTGTGGGGGGAAGGAGTACTGATGTGTACTTTCTTAGGGTAGGAGTTGGTGCTTGGCTGATTGCTGAAAAGTAAGAAGGATCTGAGGTTAGAGGCTTTAAGAAAAAAATAGAAATCTATACAATTTGGACATGGCTGGAGAAAAGAGTAAATACAGAAGAATAGCAAATGACACCAGGGTCCGAATAATGAAATTTTTTGTAAGTTAAGTGTCCTGAGGACTATGGGGAACCATTACAGTTTTAAAAGTTTGATCAGTATTGAGCCATGATGAAACATGGTAGTGAAAGATTGAGTGATGAAGACTCAAACTGAAGTTCTAACTCTCTTTCCTGAAATCACACACACCTACGTGCACACATATACAAAGAAACACACATATGAATGTGGTTGGCTTATGTTAGAGTAGGAATGGGCAAAGCTTTTCTTTCAAGGGCCAGATAGTAAAAAGTTAAGGTATTGTGAGCCATATGATCTCTGTTACTACTTAATTCTTCTCTTGTATCATATCTAAACAAATCGACATGCCTGTGTTCTAACAAAACTTTACAAAAATAGGCTGGGGAATAGAATTGGCCTACATGTTGTAGTTTCCCCACCCCTGTCTTAGCCTATGCCTGAGTTAGCCTTACTCTCCACCGTAGGTATAACCAAGGGAGAAAATCTCTGCTGTTACATTCAACATGCATTTAGAAATGCATTATTTTTCACAGGCATAGTTTTTTTCACTTGATCCTAGAAAATGGGGTTCCCATTTTTTGAGAATATCTTGGATGCCCAATAGTAAAATGAGTCTACAGTTGATATATGATAAGATCCTACAATCTTCAGTGGCTCCTGAGCTGTTGGATCTGACACATAAATACTCCATGATCTCCTGACCATAAACAGGTATGAAAGTTTAACTTCTAAAACACAGTCATTACTATTTGGCCAGCTTTAGAAATGTTACAATCTATAATACTTTTAAAATTTTTACCTGTATAAACAGATAGGCAATTGTTAGAAATATAGTATTCTTACTTATAAAATATTTTTATTAGGAACCACTCAAGAAAAATATCCTGAGTAATAAATATCATCAAGGTAGTGCATTAGATTCTCAAGTTTGTCATCATTCCTTATCCATTCAATAAATATTTAATAAAAAAATAGCATCAGGTGCTTGATGAGATGCTGGGATACATTTATAAATAAAACATAGTCTGCATCCTAAAGGTAACTACAGTCTGGCATCGTTATTGGATTCTTCATGTAGATTATTTAATTGTTAATTGTGAGCGTCCTTTGCATCTTACTGGTTTGACTGCACAAGTAAATTTTATAACCAAATAAAAATAACTTCAGGAACAACTCACTTTAATAGCAGGGATTTTAGCATTTTCCAGGATTTCCCTGCCCCCAAATTCTCAGTGATGTTTAAATGTGTCCATGAATTAGTCACTATTACTGCTTATCTTCAATTGCTTGACAAGAACAGATTCTGAAGCCTTACTCTGAAAGCCAGAATTTGTAAATGCAGATCTTTGAATAACTATTTGTCTTCCTGGGATGTCATTAGTGCTACTGAGAGAAGTACTTGGTGTCCACAGCTGATAATGGTTGCGCCAAAATCTCTAAGACACTCTACAATGAATTCACTCTGATTGAACTTATTGTCCCTGTTATCCATGGAGCCTTGGTTCATGGTCCCCATATTCCTCTTGGTTCTTTTTAGACCTCTGCCAATTAATCCAAGTCATGTCTTCATGGTAAGAACATATACTTTCTCCTCTTCAACTAAAACTCAAGTATGCCAAATAGGGAAAACTGCTTGGATCTTCAGGGCTGTAACTCTTTGGTAGTTCATTTCCTTATAGACACAGCAATGTTTCTCCAAGTACACCAAGATGCCAAGATGGTGGTGGTGAATATGAATTTTCACACTGCATACCTAAAATCCTCCCCCCCAGACGCCTTTCTCCATTACTTCAATAATTGACATTTCTGTAACAAATTCAGCTACCCATCCAGAAATCACCCTCTCATAAGGAGCCTCCATCAGATGTGCATTTGTATTTTTGAATCCCAATTTAGGACTTTCCCATACATAAGGATATTGTATATGCAAATAGACATGTCGGGCTTTGTTTCCATCCAATCTTAAAAACTCAATAACATTTTGGGGAAAAGTGAGTCTTAACTTCACTTGTTACACAAGCGTCTTAGGTACAAGTTCTTGTTCACATAGAGCCAATTTAAAATTTATTTATTTGACATTTAGTATCTACTAATTACAATCAAAATCACTGTAGCAGAAGCTTCTGCTTAGGTTACTAAAAGCTCCAAAGAACAATATTCATATCTTAACAATGAGAAAAAGCTAAATGAACTACAAAATCATAACTTTTCTTGAGGTTGTCAGAGAAATGAAGCAGCAAAGCAACCAAGTAACCTGAATTCTTTTGGCAGAACATAGGAGACAGAGATGGCCACCACACAGGCAGGTAAGAAAGAACCAACTTACAATGTGATATATTATAAAAGACCAGTGTGCTAACATGTTAGTTTTAGAATAGGCTGAGACAATAAACATAAGGCAAGTCTGTATTAGCTTACAAGATATTCTACATGAGGCCTTTATAGGTTCTCAGAAGAAAGACTGAGGACTGAAACAAAGACTAGAAGAAGAATGTGGAAGTTTATTGGCAGCTGTTTGAAGGCAGACATGAAACTCTGCCCACTCCACAAACTATTTTTCTACAAAGCAAATGTTTAAAACCACTTGGGAAAGGACATTAAAATTGTCACTCCCAGGACACAGACAAAAATCCATTATTATGACTAAAGAAACAGCAGCAGAAGAAAAATCCTATACCCCTTGGGAAAGACCAGTAAATTATCTTTGTCTGAGAATCCTACACTGATACCAAGCAAAAGCCTGAAGCTATTGAAGAACAGAAATATCCTACCCAAAACTAAGTACAGATGCAAGGAAGAGTCTGTCAAGGTGATGATGAGCAGGAAAATTAAAAAAGACTTACTCTTGAGGCTCATGTATACACAGGCTCCTCAGACTGAGACTAGACCAGAATGACAGCATAGTCCAACCCCTACAACAAGCCTCATACTGGATCTGTGAAGCTACAATAGCCAAGATCATGCAGTATCAAAAAGATAAACATATGGATGATAAAACATAAGAGAAAAACCAAAGACAAATATATGTGGCCAGTTGAATTTGAAGATGCTAAAATAATTCAATGAAGAGAGGATTATCTTTTCAACAAATTATGCTTAAATGATTAGGTATCCTATATAAAAGTAACTCAATCCATTTAGTTTTTCTAAAACTAAATCATAAATCTAAATATAAAATCCAAATCTATAAAAGCTCTAGAAAAAAATTCATTGTCACACTACCTAAAGCAAAGATTTCTTATATATGATAGAAAAAAACTCTAAAAATATTGATAAGTGGCACTTTGGCATATTTAATACTCTCATTCTTTGAAAGGCATAGTCAAAATAAAAAGACAAACCACAGACTGTAACAAAAAATTGCAAAATTCATACATAATAAATAATTTTTATCAGGTATATGTAAAAAATTCCTACAACTCAACTGGGATGAAACTAATTAAGAAATGGGCAAAAGATTTGGACAAATGTATCACATAAGGTACACACATGGCAAGTAAGCACAAGAGGCTAAATGTCATTAGTCATTAAAGAAATGAAAATTAAATCCACAGTGTGATACTGCTATCTAATTAAATGGTTAGAACAGAACCAGAGAAGACCCCGTGTAGTGGACTGACATATATTTTCCTAATTTAAGATTTAAATTTAGTGAGTAATGTACGTGTTCTGCCCAGAGCATTTGATAGTAATGTGTTCCAGACAAGGCCCTTGTGACAAACATGGTTGCTGCCTAGAGGCATAACAATAGACCTGAGTTTCTGCATTGAAGCAAGAGCTGCCCAGGCCCATGATAAGTGGAGGCCCAGAAGCCACACAAGAAGCACATTGTTCTTTTGACTGCTGCTTAATCCCATAAGACGGATGGTTAGTCAATGACTGGTAAGACTCCTCAAGGCAGGGGCTACCCAAACCAGGCACAGCCACAGGGGATCGGCCTACGAGGTACTGGGGACAAAAATGCCCCCAGTGGCCTTGCCCAACCTTGCTAATCTTGGTCTGTGATCTATGCCTGGCGCCTGGAGCAACTGCCTGGAAACCTTGAGTCAGGAGACATCTGTGTCCTTAGGCTACATGTTCTGGAATTTATGGCTATCACTGCCGCACCTGGGTGGGCACCTACAAGGAACTAACTTTGTTTTTTGGGGTATAAAAATAAAATGACTGGTGCATTCTGCACTGCAGTTTTGTAACCATCTTTGTGTGTGTCTGTGTGTCTTTTTGTGTTCTGTGTTCATCCTCCATTCTGCAAATGGGCCACGACAACCCCATATAGCAAAAGCAATTCTAGGCAATAAAAGCAAAATAAAATGGGAAGTATCAATTTACCAGACTTCAAACTATACTACAAGGCTGTAGTGATTAAAAGAGGTTTATATTGGCACAAGAACAGGGACATTGACCAGTGGGGAACAGAACAGAGAACCCAGATATAAAGCCATCCTCATATAGCCATCTAATCTTTGACAAATCAGACAAAGACATACACTGAGGAAAAGAATCCTTATTCAATAATGGTGCTAGGAAAACTGAATAGCCACATGTAAAAATCCAAAACAGGATCCACACCTTTTACCTCTCACAAAAATCAACTTAGTCTGGGTAACAGACTTAAACCTAAGGTGTGAAACTATCAGAATTCTAGAGGAAAACATTGGAAATACACTTCTAGACATTGGCCTAGGCAAAGAACTTATGAAGAAGACCCTAAAGGCAATCACAGCAGCAACAAACATAAATAAATTGCACCTGATCAAATTAAAAAGCTTTTTCACAGCCAAAGAAACTGTCAAGAGAGCAAACAGACAACCCACAGAATGGGAAAAAATTTTCATAAGTTACACATCTGATAAAGGGCTGATAACTAGAATCTATTTAGAACTCAGGAAAATCAGCAAGGAAAAATCAAACAACTCTATCAAAAAATGGGCAAAGGACATGAACAGAAACTTTCCAAAAGAAGACAGAATAATGGCCAAGAAATATATCAAAAAATGCTCAACATCTCTAATCATCAGGGAAATGCAAATCAAAACCACAGCGAGATATCATTTATTTCCAGTGACAATGGCCTTTATTAATAAGTCCCAAAACAATAAATGTTGACATGGATGCAGAGAAATAGGAACACTCCTACACTGCTGGTGGGACTGCAAACTAGTTCAACCTCTTTGAAAAAACGATATGGAGATACCTTAAAGTGATACAAGTAGATCTACCATTTGATCCAGCAATTCCATTACTGGGCATCTACCCAAAAGAACAAAAGATACTCTATAAAAAAGGCACCTGCACTCGAATGTTTATAGCAGCACAATTCACAATTGCAAAGATGTAGAAACAATCCAAGTTCCCATCAATACATGAGTGGATTAATAAAATGTGGTATATGTATACCATGGAGTACTCTTCAGCTGTAAGAAACAATGCTGATATAGCACCTCTTGTATTTTCCTGGATAGAGCTGGAACCCATTCTACTAAGTGAAATATCCCAAGAATGGAAAAATAAGCACCACATATATTCACCAGCAAATTGGTATTAACTGATCAACACCTAAGTGGTGGACATATAGAAATAACATTTATTGGGTGTCAGGCAGATGGGAGGGGAGTGGAGGAGATGGGTGTATACATACATAATGAATGTAATATGCACCATCTGGGGAATGGACACACTTGAAGTTCTGACTCTGGGAGGGAAAGGGGGGAAAGGCAACTTACATAACCTAAGCATTTGTACCCCCATAATACGCTGAAATAAAAAATAAATAAATAAAAAGTCATCACCAAAAAAAAATCTGACAATACCAGGAACTCAAATGGATATACAGGAACTAGAACTCTGACAAAGTATTGGTGGGAATGCAAAATGATACAGCCACTTTGTTACACAATTTGGCAGTTTCTTATAAAGTTTAACATATAATTTCCATACAACCCAGCAATCCTGCCCCTGATATTTATAGAAGATAAATGAAAGCATATGTTTATCCAATAGCTAAACATTAATATTTATAGCAGATTTATAACCACCCACATCTAGGAACAGGCAAATATTCATCAAGTACTGAATAGATTAAAAAATTATGGTGGTACACCCTTAAAAAGGAATACTACCTATCAATGGTGAGGATTGAACTACATATACATGCAGCAACATGGTTGAATCTGAAATACATTACACTATTTGCAAGGAGCCAAAGACCACATATCTGTGATTAAATTTAGATGACATCCTAGGACAGACAAAACTATAGATACAAAAGTTAAATCACAGGTTGACAATGAATAGGGTTGGAGGACTAGATTGATTCTAATAAATTATGAGAGAAATTTTCATGCTAATAGGGATATTCTACATCTTGGTTAAGATGTTGGCTACATGGCCATATATGTGTACCAAACTCATAAACTAAGCATATTTACTAGATAAATATGTATCTATTTATGTAAATTATATTTTAATAAACCTGATTTTTTCTTTTAAATCTCTTTTTAAAAAATTTCTCTAATAGCTCTTTATTTCTGCTGATTGTAAGGGGAAAGGATAATATTAGCTTCATCTCTCAATCTTCACAAACTTTAAGAAAAATTTAATGCTAAACACATAGAAAATACTGTCTAGCTATTTCTATTTGTTTCTCTAAGAATTTTCAAATTGGGCATATCAAGACAAAATTTACTTTATTGGAAATATAAAATAGCAAACTTAAAAATGAAAACAAAGATGTTCTAGGAAGCCTCTCAAGAGAAAGACTCAAACACTAGTTTTAAGTGAACATGGGTGCATCTAGGATCAAGAATTTAGCACTGAGGTAGCACCCCACCTAGCACAAAGCTTAGCCTCACAACGCAGGTCAGTATGGATATAAGCCACAAGACACTTCTCTCTATACAAAGGAAAGATGATTCACAACCTCAAAGTGTCTATCTACTATGAGTCTTAGCCAAAAATTTAAGGGTCATGCTGGTAAATAAAACAAATAATTTCTATTAAGCTTTTTAATAAAAATTAAATCTATCTTCTAGATCTAGATTTTGATTTCTATCTCCCTCAAATCTTAATTTCTATAGTATGAAATATATATTATTGATAGCACCATTTTTTCTCTAAGTTGATAAAATAATATTGAAAATTATTCAATCATCCATGCTTGTTTTAATTTAACAAATTTGATGACTATATTCTAGGTGGAGCTGTCCAGATTATCAGTGAAGCTGCTCTGGACTATGATGTTAGTTAATTTTCAAGAGACCTTTCCTTTGTGACATTATACAGAATTTTGTTTTTTATCTATAAGAGTTACTGACAGCAGCATCTCTCTGAAGAAATGTCTGTGGTATGACAACATTAAGATTTTTTTTTTTTTACAAGGAAGGTATAATCTCTCATGGAGTCAACCATTGTTAGAGCAGCATCCATACAGATACCAACTTAGTTACTACAAGTTTAAATTGTTATTTCCCTACATGAAGACAAAACAATACATTTATGCTAACAGTGCTTGTTGTGAGCAACTCTTTGTAGCAGAAAAACCTTTTTGTTAAATTTCATTATCACTTAGAAATCTTACATCATGAGATTTATTGGTAAAATCTGCTGACTCATCAATCTGGAGAGAAACTGTTGTTGTTCATGTATTACAAATAAACCTCTTCAGCATGATGTGACATGTCATTAATATGTAAACTTACTGTACTGAGAATAGAATCTTCAATTTCTCATACTGTATCTTGTCCAAACATTTTGCTCACTATCATTTTACATGCTGACATTATTATAACAATTTTTCAACAGCTGGGTAACTTTTTCTTTTCTGGCCACTAAATAACTTGATTCCTGAGGCTTTTGACTGACATGACTTTTAAAAATAAAACTTTGTTGTGTTTTGAGAATACAGCAGCCATTTAAAGTATTCACTAGCTTTCCCTGTCAAATAGTTGTGAGTTATATATTAGTGTCCTAAAAAAATTTTTGTTGGGGTCTTTGCTGCATCTGTAAGCTATAATTCTTCATAATTATTCTATCAGAATTGCAATCAGCCAAAAATCTTTTTCTTCCATGTCTTAAATAATTTTCAGACATCATTGTGCTGAATAGCCAGATGTGATTTAAATACTCAAAGGCTAATACAAAATAAAAGGGCATAATAAATTAATAAAATTATTTTTTAAAAAAATACAATTCAATTCTAATTCACATAATTCTTATTTTGCCAAGTTCATAAGAGCAGAATAACAGAGGTGTCACTAAGTCACAGTGTGTAAAAATTTTTTTGCATTGAAAATTTCCCTTCAATTTTTGGTTACATTGGAGGAGCTTGCTCAGTCCTATTAACTAGTCAGCAGCACATAAGGGAAGGTGATGGAATGTAATTTTTAGGTGGAAACTGACATTATCACACTGCCCTACTCTCTTCCCAATAGGCTCATCGATAATCCGTGGCCTCCACTATCTTGTGTCAGAAACTGAGAATGAATTCAACCAAATGAGATGACCCCATCATCGGTATGCTGCCTTAAAAGGCTGAAAGACCTATAATAGAAATTCTAACGGTGAACGCTCAGTCAATATTCACTACTGGCAGAGTTAGCTTTGAGAAGCTCTCAAAACTTAAGTAATAATTACTTTTCTAACCATGATTTCTCATGGAACCTTTAAAAACTTTTTGTAAAACTTCACTTGAGAAACGGTTACAAAACCATTGAAATAAAATCAATATACTACTGCTTTGGTGTTAAAATTTTTGAAATAAATTATAAAATTTAGATATCTACACACATAGGATATTAATATATGATAAATATGAAGTATAATTCAGTGAATCACATATAGACTATTTAGTAAAAGGTTCTGGCAAAACTGGCTAACAATTTGAAAGGGAAGAATAACCTCTAATATCCTAAATAAGATTTTAAAATAAATTTCGTATCAACGAAATGTTTAACAACAATGAAAACCAAAAGATTTGCAAGGAACTCTACAAACTATACTGTCTAGGAATCAGAGAGGCTTTCTTATTTCAAACCTACATAGTGGGTTTGATAAAGGATAAATAAATAAATTAAAACTTTTGTATAGAAAAAGATACCATTAAAAAACAAAAAGAATTGCTTCTCAGCCTTTTGGCCAAGATCAAATGTAGTAATTGTTCTTATCAGTGTAACATCTGATATATCCTCTATCTGAGGACAATATCTTAAATGGATTTTTGGAGCAGGGAGATGGAGTAAGAGCACGTGTGCTCCGTGTACTTCACGTATCAACCTGGTATTGTAGTACCTCCAGCAACAGTGCAACTCCTCAGGGAACTTAAAAAAAAAAAAGCTAAAACAAAAGTAATTATTCTAATATATGTAAATCCAATTATAAAGAATGGGTTAATTTGTATAATGTACAATAACTCTTACAAGGTAAATACAGTATCCCTCGGTAACCATGGCTGTCATGAAAATCATCTCTCGATTACTTATAATACCTAATACAATATAAATAGTTGTTATACTGTATTTTTTCTTATTTGTATTATTTTTATTGTTGTTATTTTATTTTTTCCCTACATTTTTGATCCATGGTTGATTAAATCTATAGATGTGAAAGCTCCCCACATGGAGCAATGACTGTACTATAGAACAAAACAAAGTAATGAAAAAAATGTGCAAATTATAGGAATAGATAATTCACAAAAGAGCAAATCTCAATAAACACGTAGAAATGTGTTCAATATCACTAATAGTGGAATGCAGATTTAAGTGACAGTCATATGGTATCTAAATTCTAAATTCTAGTGTTTAGAGCTCTTTCTGATGGGAAAGAATTTCAGGTACTGTTATCGGAACTGTAAAGTGCTATATTGCTTTTAGAAGACAATTTGGTAATATCTAAAAATAACTCTCATGGTAATCTACCCCATGTAAAGAAAAGTACTCATAGACAGTAAGAGCATATGGCTAAGGATGTTTATTCAGACTTGTTCACAGTGTCCAAGAACTGAAAAACAAAGAGGCCGCCCATCCTAAGAGGAGTCACTAGCTTGACTGTGGTGTCCCACATCATGTCATATTACACAGCTATTAAAAAGAATAATTTTAAACTATGTAAGATGACAGTAAGGGATTTCCAAAATGTTCTGAAGGCTGAGAAAAGAAATATACAGAAAAGTAACTGATAACATGGCTTTGCTTTTGTACATCTGTTATGCAAATGATTATCATTTAACATTAATCAAAAGAGAAAAAAGTGTATCTGGGTATTTATGTGTGTGTATCACAATAGAAAAAATAAAGACATGTATACATTATATTAAAATTATAGATCTTAAAGTGTGAGATTAAACATGCTGATAATATGATCACAAAGGAGAATAGAAAATATGTCAAAGATAAAAAGAACATGTAGATAAATGAATAAATATCATATTAGTAATATAACATAAAATAAAGTGCCTTTAAAGAGCATAAAGAAAAAGAAAATGGAAAGAAAAGTAATGGAAAAATAATTATAAAAATGTTAATTTTCCCTAAAATAATTTTCAAGTTGCTTATAATTCTAATCAAATAGTAGAGTTAACACTGGAAATAGATAATGTTAAAGCTTATATACATAAAGAAATAAATTTCCATAAAGAACCAAATTCTGAAAAGAAGAGTGATCAGAGAACACTTGCTTCACTAAAAATTAAAACATGGCATGAAGACACAGTCATAAAAATATTTGTAATTATCATATGAACAAAGGTAGATACATAGGCTAAATGAATGTTCAGAAATAGACCCAAATACCCATAGGAATACAGTAGATATAGTAAAGTTAGCATTTCACATCTATGAGTCAAATGAACATTTTTTAAAAAATAGTGTTGAAATAATTGTGCAGCCATCTGGAAAAAATAAACTTGGATTCTTATGTTGTCTCTGCTTCCCAAATAATGTCCAGATGTCTCCAATATTTAAATATATAAAATGAAATCAGAGGATAAAGAAAATATATGGGAATATTTAAATTATAACCTCATAGTAAGAAATGCTTTAAAACATAACACATAGAAAGTATTAAAATGATTGATAAATCTGACTTATGAAAATTAAAACATTCTACAAAGAAAAGAACATAATAAACTCAATCAAAACAAATTACAAAGTGAAATAAAATATTTACCACACTAGAATGAAGAGAAAATTTTTATAATATATCGAGAACATTTGCAAATCAATAGAAAAGGAGGGTAAAGGATACGAATATGAAACTCACAGAAACAAAAGAAATAGAAATTTAAGCATATCTGTAAGGGAAATCTTCCACACTCCCTAACAATAGCACAATTGCAAAGCTTATACAGCAAAATGGTATGGTTAAGCAACTATGGAATTAATAACATTTGATCAAACTGCAATCTTATTCAAGCTAGACAACCTCAAACTCTGTAATCTCAACTTCATGCAAGCCTTGCAACTATCTTTTATAAGCCTCATAATCATTTTTTTGCTTCTGTAACCATCAGCTTCCTTCTCACAAGCATATATAAACATAATTTTAACTCCAATTACTCAAAATTTGGTGGCGAGTTTCCTCTGAGCCTGCTGGCGTAATAAAAACCTGTTTTGCAGCACTTTTGTGTGGCTCTGGGTTTCCCGGTCCTGTTTGCTGTAACATATCAACCACTGCTCAGAGTAAGTCATTTAAGAAATGTTACCTATTCAAAGTTTTGGTTAGCTGGGTCAATGAAGTCAACTCTATGGCAATATAAAAGAATATCCATATTCTTACGAAGTAAACACCAAAGTATTAGAAATAAAGGACTATGATTTATGTAACTTACCCTTAAAATTATGTGTGGATACACATACTTAAAATTGTATACTCACATATAAATATCTGTGTGTATAAATACAGATACACACATGCAGAGAGAATGATAAACAAAATAAGAAAATGTAGGTAACTTGTTAATAATAAGTATATCTGGGAAAAGAGTATACAAGTATCTTTGTATCATTTTTACATTTGCAACTTATCAATAAGTTTAAAATTATTTTCAAACAAAAAAGTAAAGTTTTGGTTAGAGTGAGAAGAAAGCACTCATAATTTGTTGGAGTATAAAATTTGGCAATAACTATCTCATATTAAAATGTACGTATCTTTTTATCCAATGATTTCTGAAAATTTTTCCTATGAATGTACTCCTATCTATGCAAAAACAAGCATGTGAAAAAATATTTATTCCAGCATTCCTAAGGGCATAAAAAGAGAGGAAACAATGCCTATCAATGGAAGATGGGTTAAATGAATTACACCATACATCTACATGGGAATGAAGGGAAGATATTAAAGTCTGAGTTAAATATAGACATATATGAGTTATAGATATATAAACGTGGACTAATATCATATATCGTTGGTGAAAAAATAAACTTCCACATACCTATATAGACTCACTTATTCATAGAATATCTTTAAATAAATACATATAAACTGGCCACCCTGTTTTGCCTCTAGTGAGGAGAATTGGATAAATGACCACCAAATGTAGGAAGAGACTTACTTTCCATAGCACACAATTTTGTACTTTGGGAATGTATAATTTATAATAACACAAAAATAGACAGATTAACATTTTTAAAGAGTACTTAGATAATGTATTTAAACTACAGGGGATACGGTTTGAAAACAATGAAGGTGATAATGTTCCTCCTCTATAAAACATTTTTAAAATAGTCAAATTTATACTTCTTTATCAGTTATCTTACCACCAATAGTATATGTTCGGATGCTGACTAGAAGGATGCTTCTAAATGTTTGGGCAAAATTTTCTTCATCCCTCAGGAAAGGCAGCAAAATGCAAGGCAGTGATGGCAGGATTGGCAGTGCTCACTTTTCCATTGCCCCTGTGACGCTGGAGCCCTTCTCAATGTCCCTACCTGTTGGCAGTTGTTGGCATACTTCATGCAATTAGAATGGATTTCAAAATTTGAGTTTAGTTTGACTCTGGATGTACAACTTATAAGCTGCATGATATTGAGTAAATTAAATAAGCTTTCTCTATTACTTCTTGTGGAGATTAAAAAACACATTGAAAAATAAAGGATTATAGCATCTTCAACATATATTCAATTAATAATACATATTATAATGATTATTGATATCTTTGCTATTGTTACTGTTATTGACAGATTAATTCTGGTCTAAAACTAAGACTTTAGTGCACAATTCCAATGTTAACTACTTTTTACAGCAGTCTTAATGCAGTGATGTGTGAGAACACTGGTAAGAATTTAATGTCCTGACCAGAAATACTAACAGGAATTGAGTGCAAAGAAACTAAACTATTCGGGAAACAGGAGAGAATTCATTTAACAACAATTGACAGGTTAGTTTTCCTGTCTTTGCATTATTTTTAAACAAATTTGAAAATCCAATTGCTAATAGTTTTGTGAATGTCTTCAGAGTTGGGGGAATTGATGATTAACAATGTTCTGCATCATGCTATAATCTTATAGGGAAATTAGCCTATCAAAAAATCATCACAAGTTGGCCAAATATCTCAGTTTGTTTATTTTAACCACTGAAAAGATTTACCATCACACCCTCAAGGTATTTTGAAATTAAGTTCCTTGAAGATAAGTACAATGTGCTGCTTTACAATGTTAGATCTCTTGATATCTAGCAATAGCAAGCATTTAATAAATATTGGTGAAATAAATGAATGAATCAGGTAGCAAACCTATAGGATTTCCCTTGTTTCTCTGAAGGACAGGGGACAGAAAAATAAGCCTAAAGTAGATCGAATATGAGATTCACTCCTCATCTGTCACAGACTTATTTAGCTACACATGTTCCTGCCTTTAAATTAGGGTCAAATTAAAAACTATCCACTGTATGGTGAGATGAAACATAAGCTGGTTTAAGAGTCAATATTGTAGATCTCCTCATTTTGTATTGCTTTGATTTGCTGGGAATCCCAAAGAATAAAGTGCTATATTAAATCATGCAGAAAGTGTCAGTGGATTATACATGCCTGTAGTATACCTTCCCTACAAGAATAGTCTCTGAGGAGTGAGTGGAGGAAAGGGGGAGGATCTCACAAAGCACTGGAATCATCCAGATCTCTGAGGATGTTCCTCTGCTTTGGTTCACATGAAGAATTGAAAGCTGCTCTCATTTTTTTGTTTTGTGTTTTCACAATAACGTATTACTTGAAACATTTTTCATGCTTGCAATTCAGCATTCATTTGTTTAATTAATTGATTATTTACTTCCCTCACTAGAATCCAAAATCCACGAAGGCAGGGAGGGACTTATTAGACAAAAATATGATTTCATTATGACATCCTCAGTGTCCAGCAAAATGTCTGCCAAAGAACAGATATCAATAGATATTTTAATGTATAAATGAATGAAAGTGCATTTTTTGTTATGTTTGTGTATGATAACAGTTGGCCTGAACATGTATTTTATATCTGCGAAGATATGATCATGCATATTATATATCATGCATATTATATATTCACAATTATATGTTATATATTCACAATACTCTGATTAAGGTTAACAATATGGGTATGTGGTTATAAGCAGAGTGTGCTCTCTGAGAAGCTATGAAACAGACTGAGGAACAGATAGAATGTGGCCTCATTAGCTTCTACTTTTCCATTCTTTTAACTGATCCAACTGACAATACATGTGGGAAGAAGATTTTGAGACTTCACACCATAGGGTTTCTCCAGTTGCCCAGTAGATATTCTTTATAGTCTTTGTATTAAGTAACTTTTGCATTTGGTGTCCCTGCCTCAAAGTAGACCACCATTGCTACCCAGTCTTTTCTTTTAGTCTCATAGATTGAAATCCTTTGAGTCACTCAAATCTCACTTTAAAAGCTGAGTGATCTTTACTGGGGGCTTTTCTCTGATCTCTTTTCTTACATTCAATATATTGCATACTAATAACCTAGTTCTATCAATCTACATTCAAAGAATTAAATATACTAGTTAAATGAAATTTAAAATTAAAAGGAAAAGATGGTAAGAGGACTTAAAAGTGATCTAATTCCACTCTCATTGTTAAAGAGGAGGAAAAAGAGGTCAAGACAGTGACTTGACTGATGTTACACAGAGTCAGTTTGCTACAGAGGTTGTCAAAAAACCCAAATTTCCTGATACCCAGGGCAGAACACACCACCACAATGAATGGCTTCTTAGTCTCTTAATTTCTAATGCTAAATTACCTTAAAGTCCAATTTAAAGCAAATATTTGTCATTAACTTAGGTTTTTCTCATTAATGTTCCGGAAATGTGGCTATTTGCCTAAGAAATTCTGAACTGAGAAACTGCTGGTTTGGGGAAATTATTTCACATCTTAATGTCCAAGATGTTGATGGAGTTCTAAAGTGAATAAACTCCTGGAGCTCTTTTTATTTTCCACATAGTGTAAAATTTACCTGGTATCAGCCATTTTATTCGTTTACCTATGATTGCTACAGTTCAACCAAAAAATGTATAAAATGTCCAAATATTTTAAAGTTAATCTTTTGCTTTCAATAGGAAGATTGGAATGCACAACATATCCTACGCAAATTAATCAACAAAAACCTTTCTCTCTGTGCTCACTTTTGCCATGAAGTCACATTGGCAGAAGAGTGGACAGATGGCAATACAAGAAGATATTGTTTCACTGATTAATTGCCTGGCCTTGAAAAAGCTCTCTCCCCCTTTTAGTGTGGGAGTATCCATAAAGCAGTCATTGCTTTATAAACTTTATTCAGTAGTACTCTTGGGGTTTAAAAGGATTCATCAGTTTTTGAAATAATCTAAATGCCACAAAATAAGAGGAAAGTTAACTTATAATACATTCACATGATGCAAGGTTTTCATAAAATTCTTACTTATAAATATAATAGTAAAAATGAACATAGTAAGCAAAACAAATGGAGTCCACACTATATACTAGTCAAAATGGCAAACACTGAATGAGAATTTTAACAGCCCTGTAAGAAAAGCCATTTGATCATCACCAAAGGAAAAAATAATGCCCTTACTTAAAAATAAATGTGCCAAAATACAAACAATAGTTGTTTTATGGATAAGTGATTTTTTTACTGTGTAATATCATTTTGTAAATGTTCCATATTACAATTTTATTCACCTTTAATTGTCTAAAGCAGTTCTCAAAATTGAATGAGTTAAATGAGATATATCAATTTCCATAACATTTTGAGTATATGGGAGAAGTCCATAATAACCAACGTTATAATAGTTGGTACCATTGTGTTTAATTTCTCACTTCTTTTGCATATTAATATCTGAATCGACAATTGCCTTGTGACTGCTCCGAATAAAATACATACGATTTCAAGAGCATCAAGAAGAACCTCTTGCACCCAACCCTACACCTAAAATTACCTTCCATTTTGTCTGTGGAAATGCCTAAAATTTACACTATTATAAAATCAGTTATTTGACAATTCCCCTGGGGGGAAAAAAAACTTTGCTATTCCTAAGAAGCTAAGATTTTCCAAGAAGGTAGTTCAGTAGTTCTCAACCTGGATGATTTTTCCCTCCGGGAGACATGTGCCAATGTCTAGAGACTTTGTTATTATCATGACTGAGGGGCCGCCACAAGCATCAGGTGGGTAGAAGGTAGGGATGCTGCTAAACATCCTACAATACACAGGACAACACCCTTCTCCCTGAACCCAACAGAATTATCCAGCCCAAGATGTCAAAAGTGCAGACATTAAGAAACTCTGAGTTAGCTTAATTTCTGGCTATAGGAAATAGTCTTCCTTAGGATACGGACCAGGTTTCTAGATCAAGCTGGTGAAAGAGGCTAAAATGCAGAGTAGAGAGGAAAAACAAGATTCAGAAAGTCAAACCTTAGTAAAATAGAAAAAAAAAAAAAAAAAAAAACTAGTTCTCCTCCACAAACAGAAAATATGACTTTATATGAGTTACCTAAGCCTCAGTTCCACACCTGGTAAATGGGATTGATTATATTTTTTCTTATAATGAGGCTATGATAAAACAAACAGCTATAAAGATTCTGGCATGACTGCAACTTCAGTTAGTGAGCCTGAGTAGTGATAATGGTGATAGTGATGATGACAATGACAATGATGATAGTGGTGGTGATGGTGTGTGTTATAGACTGAATGTGTCCTTCCCTTCACTCATATGGTGAAGCCCTAACCCCCAGTGTGATGGTATTAGGAGGTGGCATTTGGGAGGTAATTAGGTTTAGAAGTCATGAGAGAGAAGCCATATGATGGGATTAGTGTCCTTATAACAAGATTCCAGAGCCTCTTCTCTCTTTACCATATGAAGACACAGCAAGAAGGCAGTCATCTGCATGTCAGGAACTAAGCCCTCACCAGACACCAAATATGCCAGCACCTTCATCTCAGACTTCTCATCTTCCAGAACTGTAAGAACTCAATGTCTGTTGTTTAAGCCATTTACTCTATAGAATTTTTTTATACCAGCCTGAGAGGACCTAGACAGTGATGGTGATGACAATGCTATCATCCATAGGTGTCATGATGATAATGGTCATAGTGATGGCGTTGATTATTTTTATCATGCCTTAAAATGCTTGACTCTTTACTGAAATAAACTAAAGACCATCCGAAGTAGAGATGACAAGCCTGCTTAGTTTTTAATTTCTCAAAAATTGAATTTATTTCATTGGTTAATATTTTGGCTGTAGGAATCTAAAGAAATTAACTCATTACTCAAGAGAATGATGACCAGAGAACAACCAGAAAAAAAAATCTATGGACAGAGAAAAGAGCAGGAATACATCAGAAAGTAGATGCAACCTGAGCCTAACACTCAGCATCTGATACTTCCACCGGGAAATCATTCTACCAGAGAACACTGCTTAGGTAACTACAGCTGTGGTGAATGTCTTTCTAAAATAGGAACTAAGTGGAGACAGAAAACAGAGCTTCAATGGAGTCCTAAAGGCAAACAGAATTAAAATTAAATATGAAAATCAACTATCCACTCAACTCCTCAGGACATAAAACAGTCACTGGACTAATAAACTGGCTTCATAACTTTGCACAACCATTCCAAAACCTTAAGTATGTTAAAGTGCACTGCCATTTTCATTATCAGATGTCTTTGGCCTCTTCCAATACACTTTTTTATATGAATTCGTTTTTGTTAATCCTGTGAATTCTCATGTGAAGTTCAATGAGCTTGTCACTTAATGATGCCCTTTCAAAGGATTTCAAGAAAAGTAATAGATTTGAGCCAACGCTACCTGTCAATCATCTATTTTTTCATTCACTATCCTCCCACTCAATTCCACTTCCAACTTGAAGGCTTGGGGGATGCTTTTCTCAACAATTCTGTCTGTCCAGGTTGCTGTTTCAGTCTCTAGACACACAAAGGGCACAGTTCTGTTATGAAAGTGTTTATGTTGCAAACCTATTATTTGATCATGTTAGTCCACTGCTCATCTTGATCTTTTCTGTTTATCTACTTTTTCTCCTGTTTTGAAGGGCTAGCACAAGTCCTGCCTCTAGTCCTCACTTAAATTACTGTTACATATATTGACTGCTCCATCCTTTTGAAGTTACACACAATACACCTTACATTATTACATATCTGTGTTGTAGAGGTTATATGTCTTCATGGTTAGCACACAGTCTTTTAAACCATACTTCTCAGGTTCAAATTCCAGCTTTGGGATTTTTTTTTTTTTTTTTTTTTTTTTTTGAGACAGAGTCTCACTTTATTGCCCAGGCTAGAGTGAGTGCCGTGGCGTCAGCCTAGCTCACAGCAACCTCAAACTCCTGGGCTCAAGCAATCCTGCTGCCTCAGCCTCCCAAGTAGCTGGGACTACAGGCATGTGCCACCATGCCCAGCTAATTTTTTCTATCTATATTAGTTGGCCAATTAATTTCTTTCTATTTATAGTAGAGATGGGGTCTCGCTCTTGCTCAGGCTGGTCTCGAACTCCTGAACTCAAATGATCCACCCACCTCGGCCTCCCAGAGAGCTAGGATTACAGGTGTGAGCCACCGCGCCCAGCCAGCTTTGGAATTTTTAAGGATAGTGATTAGTTGTATGAATCTGGGAAAATTACTCAAATTTTCTTTGCCTTCGTTTCCTCATCTGTAAATAGGATAGTGATAGGATTTATCTTAGCGTATGTAAAACATTTTTTTCAAATGATTGTCACATAGAAAGAACTCAATTGTTAGCTATCATGCCACTGAATTTATTATCCAACCAAATGTTTGCTAGTTTGTTTTTCTCCCCAATTGGGTTGTAAGGCTTTAGAAGCAAGGACAGCAGCAGCTGCAGTGTGATGTATCTAGACCCTAAAACCACTACTTGCTTTCCTCTCTATTTTTATCATTTCAAGTTTATTGAGAAGACAAAGGGAATTGACAATTACCCATATGATATATTTAGCATATTATCCAGGTCACAGTAGGAGCTCAATAATACACTTACTTATAAAACTTTTTAAGCTATCATTTATTGAGTGCTACTTGATGTGAAATATGTGTTCACATGCATTACACCATTAACTTTTAAGGCTTATATTCATACAGTGGACCAGGTACCATTTTTACTCCCATTTTGCAGAGAAGGGAACCAAGGCTCAGGGACATTTAGGTTTGAAGATCACACATCTCTTGTGGCAAAGATCAAAGTTAAATCCAAAAATATCAAAGTTCAAAGACTTGGTCTCCTAACTCTTTGGAATTTTCTTCCCTTCCTTTTCTTTATATCCCTGCATTAAAGTAGATCAGGTATAGAATAAGTGCTTATTGGTAATTATTAGGAAAATCATGTTTATTTATTGTAATATTGAGCAACCAAGAACAAATATATACTACTTTGGTAATTTTTTAATATGTGAAAATTAATTAGAAACAGATTCCTGCTCAGATATAATAGAGGTTTCCTCAAATATGGAATGTTTTCCAACATAAATATTCTTAGACAGTATTTATGGATCAAAACTACTTATTTAAAGTGAACATTTGAGCAAACCTCAGTCTTACTGGAATGAACCTTTTGAAAAAACATAATGTAGCAAGAACCATAAGGAAAGTGCTAAAAGCAATGGTTGTTTTGCTTAATGGAGCAAGTCGAAAGTGTTTGACGCTGCTCTTAATAGTAGTCAGTAAAACAGTTTCCAGTAAAACTTAAGTGAGGAAATTAATCCTATAATAACAGCATGCATGCAGATCCAGCTCAAATAATAGCAGTGTGATAGCATGGAAGAAAGAGGCTTTAATTTGGTTTTTAAAATGTATAGGGTAGGTGAATTGCATACTCATAAAGTAAGTTATATCTTAATGAATTTTAGTCCATAAGAATTTTGAAAATACATTAGGTAAATCCTCTGTAACCTAAAAATATCAAATAATAGTTTTCAATCTAGATGCTACTATAATCAATCATTCAATAAATATTTTTTAGATACCCACTACTTTATACCGGGTACTTTGCTGCTAGACTCAGAAGATGTAGTATAAATTGAAGTATATATTATATATATATATATACACACAATATAATTGACTATAAATTATAGTCCTCATTCTCAAAGAGTTCACAGAACAGTGGGAGAGATCATCAAATAAATAAGATTTTAATAATAATATAACATAAAAAGTTCTATGCAACATGGACTGCTGTGTGTACACAAATGCCCATTTCATTTTCCTTCTGGGAAACTCACTAGAGTACATTTCCCAACCTCCCTTGCATTTAAGTGTGGTTGTGGTCAGGTAACTGAGTTCTTGCCAGTGAAATATGGAAAGAAATGATGTTTAACACTCCAAGACTAGACCATAGAAACCATCCACAGGTGATATTTCCTCTCATTTCCTCACCTGCCCAAGAAATGAAGATGACTCTAAAAACATCAAGAATGGCAGAACCACAAGATCGTGAAACCCAGAAACTCTGCTCACCAAGCTGTCTGCCAAATACCCATGCTAAATGCTTACCTGAGTAAGAAATATCTATTATCTAAAACTGTTGATATTTGGGTGTTGTTTGTACAGCAGTTAGCCAACTTTGACTAATACATACTCTCTACAGAGAGGATGCACAGGAGCGCCAAAGTCACAGAAGAGGAAAAAAGTATTTCTACCTCGGTCACACTCTAAAGGTGGTAAAATTCAAACTGGATCTTTAGGAATACTTTCCCTTATAGTGGACAAGTTAAAAGTACTCAGAAATATTCTTCTCCATCCTTTGTAAGTTTTACCCCAAATAGGACATGGTTTTGTTTTACTCTTTCTAGATTTGAACACTCCACAACCAAGAATTTGTACTTAAAAATTGGCCAGTCGAGGCATGATCTACTGAGCTGCTAACATTAGTATGAGAGTTGATGAAGTCATGGCTTGCAGGACAGCAGACTCCTTCCAGCAACAGCTTATTGAGATGGTTAGAGTAGGTCACTGATTAAATATTCTGATATTTGGTATGTAAGAAGGGAGACCCTTCACACTCACATAGATGAATGTCTACATCTATATAAACATAACTGTACTATTCTCTGGTCTTTGTCACTATAATTTGCTATTCCAGGAAACTCTTGCCCAGGAAGGTAATAATTGCAAATAACTATTGTTCATTCTAGGTACTTCCTGAATGACCTATCAACTCTTCATTAGAAAACCCAAATGACAGTTCATACTTCAGTTTTTTGACTCCTTGCTTCGACTTTCTCACCTTGCTGTCGACCAATCCTAAATGATTATATAATGATCCTTACCCAGTGCTGATGGAGACCACCCACTGAAAGGCCCACTTTCAAAATGGCAACAAACATCCTGAGGACATTCTCCTGCCCTCTCAAAGATGATACTAGAACTCCCTCTGTAGACATAGGAGACAGTATCCTTCCTTGCTGCAGTGTGCAATAAATTCAACTTCATCTTATCAACAGGTTTTGTGGATGATCTATTAGTTTCCTAGGGCTGATGTAACAAATTACTACAAACTATGTGCTTAAAGGAATAGAATTTGTTTTCTCACAATTCTGGAGGCCAGAAGTCTGAAAGCAAGGTGTTGGCAGGGCCGTGTTCTCTCTACACACTCTAGGAGAAGAGCCTTCCTTGCCTTTTCCTAGCTTCCAGTTATTATCAGCAATTCTTGGCATTCCTTGGCTTGTAGCCACAACTCTAATCTCTGCCTCTGTCTTAATGGGGCATCTTTCTTCTCTGTTTTCCTGTGTCTAATTTCCTTCTTTTTATAAGGACACCCGTCATTGGATTAGAGTCCACCCTAATCCAGTATGACCTCATCTTGATTACATCTACAAAGATCCTACTTCAAATAAGTACACTCACAGGTTCTATTAGACAAGAATTTGGAGAGTGAGGGGAATCATATTCAACCCAGTAAAGATGATATTTTGGAGATCCAGAATTTGAATTCCATCTACCTACCCTACATTAGAGTGACTAACACATCTTTTACTATGGTCAGAACTTCTTGTTTTTAAATTAGATTTAAAATTCAGAAACCATTTGAGAGAAATACTTAACATTAAGCTATAAACAACTGACATTGGAGTCTTTCCAGAGGGCAAATTTTGCAAAAGAAGTGCAGAGAGCACTAAAAGATAAAGAGTGCCAAAGGGAATTCTGGGACTATTACACACAGAAACACACACACACACACACAGAGCCTCATAAATTTGGCCAAAATACTCATATTTATTCTAAGACCAAAATTCTATCCTTTTCTGGCCTACTCTGATGACTGCATTTCTACAAAATGATTAGTCAATTAAGACCAGGGCAATTAGTCCTTAGCTAGTCCAGCCTTTACACGTAAGTACTTTGGAGAGAGATGACACATTAAGACATTATTCAGCATTAGCATTTTAGTGGGATTCTTTAACAAACAACCAGTTATCAGAAACACAGAGTGAAAAGCCAGAGAAGGGCCCTGAGAATATAGTAACCCCTAGCTAGGAAGGTACTAGAGGAGAAATCCCTGACCACTCAGATACAGGCAATTACTCTTAGAATTCTGGTGTCATAAGGAAAATCAATAATTTATCAATACTTTTTGTAAGTGTTTGTCTAACCAACTGTAGGAATGATAATTAACATTGCCTAGTGTTATCTTTATTCCAAATATTTCTATATTTTCAGAACTTTGCCATGAGCAATGTTGCCTACTAAACTTCTGAAATCTGTTGCAGGTGCTACCAACTTCAGCTGTGAGGTCAGCAAAACCCAATCTTACTGAAGCTAGGAACCCTGTCAAATAATCCCTGAAAATAGAGGGAATTAAACACTCAACATCTCCTTGATTAACACATTTGTTTATTCCATAACACAAAATTTCTGCTTAAATATCTAAGGCAGATTTGCTATTGATTAATATAAGCTTAATAACATTTAGTGATTTCCAGTTTATCTGAAACCTGCCATGTTCGTCTTTTAAAATCTAAAACACATTACTTTCTCCAGGATTTTTGAAAAGCCTGCTATTTTCTGTAAGTTATCAAAGTTTAGTGAGTTTTCTGAAAGTATACATGCAGAGTTTTATTTTAAAATCATCGTCTTTGTATTATGTATTTCATATATCTGAGCTCATGTGTAAACTTATTTCATGTGACTAAAAAAGGAATTAGGAATTATAACTATCTTGGATTTCAAGCCTCTGGTGTATTTATTTCACTTCCAATTAAAATGAAATTCTTCTCTTTTGCAGTATTTTAAAAAATAGTATGTGATAACATGTAAGTTTCATCAATGTAATTCATGGAATAAATGTATGGATGGGTTTGCACACTTTATAATGCCTAGAAAGATGAAAATCACCTATTTCAACTAATGAGTTAGTGATTAAGCATCTGAGTTCTACAAGCAGACCACTTGAGTTCAAATCATGAACTAGCTCTGTTACTTTGGAAAAAATACTTAACTTTTCTCTGCCTCAGATTAGTGAGGATTTACTGAGTCAATCTGTGCAAAGTGCAAAAGCAGTGATTGAGACACAAATGCTCACTAAATGCTCTTGATTAATATTATTGTTATTCTCTAAGCCAACAAAAGGGAAAAACAAATTGTTCCTCAAGTTGTTTGAGGCCCAGTGGGGAAAGACACACAAAAGGTAACCAATCGATAATACGAGATTTGTTATGGTTTTTGTCAAAGGAAGTGAAAAGACTGGAATTATCAGGTTTCATTGTGAACTTGTAACTGGAATTAGGTCTTTAAAGAGGCGTAGGTACAGGTAAGTGTTTGGGAGAATGAAGAGCAATCTAAGGCAAGGATATAGCATGGAAGACATCATGGAGGCAAGAATAGACAATGCATTCATTAGATGGGGAGATATGATTTTTTGGCATAGACATTTCCTTTTGAAGACAAAGATCTAAGTAGAAGTAGCCTATTATGGGAGATCCCTGAAAATGAGACTAATGTTATTTTGTTCTTGAAGCTTCATACCCATGCCAAACACATGCAATAATAGTAGGCTTGAAATGGAAAATCAAGGCTGCTCTTGGATAGCAGATTCTTATGTAAAATACTAATGTCATTAAATCATATTTTTCATCATTTGGCATATTTTCAACAAAATTATTTTTTTACATAGTTGAATTCAGCCACAACACTAAAAGTGACCTTTGATTAATAATGTATGAAAAGTTCATTATTCATTTATTCCTTTGGTGTTTTGTTTGCTCAAAAAGTATTAATGTTCTAGAATGAGTATATAGATGACAGATGTATTATCTGTACTATATATGATAGAACAATGAGTAAAACTGGGCTCTGACCTCAAAAATCCCCAAGTCCAGTAAAAGTGATTAAATTGGCTTTAACCATTATTCAATATAGAAAATGAGCAGTGCCATAGGAGTGATATCACTAAAATACAATTGGAATTCAGAAGTGGGAGAGGACATACATGCATGGGAAGATCACAAAAGAGGATGGACAATACTTACACTTGGCTTTGAAAGATATTTGCAAATGGCAGATGCAGTGTTCCAGAGGAAGTGTATGGGCAGACATAGGAAACTGCAGCTTAACAGTTCAGTGTGGCTAGAGCAAGGTTTTCCAGAACACATTTTATGAAATACAACTCTTCCCTTTGGAAGTGAAACAAACAAACAAAAAATGTTTAAAAGGGAACCTACAACCAATTAAGCCTGGAAAACACTGGGTTAAACAAAATGGATCCAGTTTCATTATTAAAAGACTCTTCAGAGCTATAAATTTGCTAATTTGCCTTGTAAATCTTCAGTTGTCAATAAACTCATTTTACTATGGAATCCACCTCCTTTCCAGAATATTTCAAAGGACTAATATTCAATGAATATACATGGTAAAGTGATTAGTTAGAGCATAGAATAGAGAATGCTTAGAGGATCTGATGACAGGGATTTAGAGAGCCAAGCTAATGAATTCTGGCCTTTATTTTGTAGGTTTCAGAAAATCAAATCAGTAACGGAAGCCAATATTTGCTTCTGTAAATTGATTCATTATAGTGTGTATTCAAAACATAGCATTGGTCAATTGGGAGCCATTCTTATTCTAAAGCATACTAGCCAGAGGAAAATTGAGAGGAATTTGCCAGTATACCCATTGTAATATTCAAATGATTATGAGCCAACATTGTTAATGTGGGTGGGACAACATGTTTCGGAGAGCATAAACAAGAGAAAAAGCCTGGAGGCCTGACTGAACAGAGCATTGTATTCTTTTATGCCTCTATGTCCCCAGCTACTTTATTTCTACGTTTATGTTATGTTGACTAAACAAATAAATACAATAATATAGTATATGGGAAAGAATTTTCAGTTCTATAGCTATAATATGCTATATAGAAATCCAACTTATTGGTATATATCTGAGTTTATTATTATTTTCCTACTATACTACTGAGTTATCTATGAAAGCAGAACAAATGGATTTTAGCCTTTAATATTTCTCCCAAGCTATAAGGAATTATCAAATCTGGAAGCCAAAGTCAATCACATTATGTTTTAAGAATGCTTTAAGACTAAGGGACCAAATATTTTCAAAGAGACTTGAGCTCCTTAAAACAAAGATGCAACATGTTTAGCTCACATTTCAAAAAATGTGGAAAATTAAATTGATTTAAAGAGGAATTTTCTCCCCAGGAGAATCTATTTACGCAGCATCTACTTTCATTGCTCTTACACTCCATGAGTCATCAGGAAGTAACACAAAGTCACACAAGAACACAGAGTCCTCCTGGGATTTTGAAACAAATGGATTTGAAACTGCACAGTTGATCCTACCCAGAGGATGATATATACAGGAATTCAGCATAAGGAGAGTTTGATCAGTGCAATTAAATGTAAGCATTGCACCTGTGGAATCTGGAACACGATGTTGCAGTGTGGATTTATGAGACCAGAGTGGGTGGATTTCATTAATTCAAAGCTTTACTACCTCGCATCTTTGCCATGTGGTAAATGTTACTATCATTGTAATGATGCTTGCAAATAATCTACTGATGAAATAAGAAATATATTTTTCAACTTTCCACAAATTTATTGAGTGCCTATTATGTGTCAGCTACTGTGTGAGCCGCTGGGGATTCAAAGGTGAATGGGAATCAGTCTGGCTTCTTTAAAAGACAACTAAAAGTAAGTGTGATAAGTCCTAAGTTAGAAGCAAGCACAGAGGACTATATGGGCACATGGGAGACAGACCATAGCTTCAGTATTTGGAAGAGATTAATTTAAAGCAAATTAGGAAAGACTAGACCAATTTAGCTAGACAAAGCTGGGAGCAGTCCTGGAAGGTAGGAGGAACCAAGGTTCCTGCCCCAGATGAAGGCATGGCTTGTTAGGAGAATAGTCTGCAAGTAGTCTGTCTGTCATGCTGATTTTGATGACATAGTGTTCTATGAAGTCAAGGACACAAACAGAACTCAGAAAAAGTTTCACCTGTCATGTTAGGGAATATGGAATTTGTCCTGAGAAACATGTAGAGATACTAAACTGTTTTTAAGCAATGTAAGGAAAATATAGACAGGGCTAATAATCACTTATCTGTTTGGGACCACCCAGCATCAATTTTCCCTTCCTATCTACACTCTGATTTCTTCTTGGGAATAACCTCTACCTCATTTCAATCTTAGTGAGATTATAATGACAGCTCTTCTGGCCTCAGAAATTTAAAGAGTCTTTGGGGGCTCCAATTACCACATCTTTTCTTTCATTGTTTTATGACAATCACACTGAAGAAACACACATAGCTAATCAAAGAAGGAAAAGCACTTTTTTCTTCTTCTTTTTTTTTACTTTCCAGCAGGTACACCTAGGCAAACCTACTGAGAAACTCCTACTTGTAGGAATTGGTTCATATCTGTTCTGAGCCTGATTCTTCAGAATTTCCTTCCATCTTTAAACTTCCATGTATCTTTCCAATTCCTTCCAATATACCACCAGTTTCCTTCTAGTTAACCAGATATGATTTCTCTTGCTTGCCACCAGAGAACCTTGATTAATATAACCAATTAATTTGATATAAATCAGAAGAATGACTTGGAGGAACACAAAATTGGAGGCATAAAAATCGGATAAAGGAAAATTAGGAATCTAGGCAAGATAAAATAAAGACCTAAAATAATGTAGAGGCCAGAGAATGTGCATGAAGTGAATGCAAATAAAATATACTAAGGGATTATAATTGACAGGACTCTGTGGTTAATTAGATATGAGAAGTGACGAAGAAAGAAAACTTAGGTCACCCAGGTTTCTGGCATGAGACACTGGGTATGTGATACTATCATCCACTGAGCCAAGAAACACAGGAACTTGTACATATTTAAGGATGAAGATGAGGAATTTGTGTTTAGACATATCCAGTGAGGAACACATGTTAAAGTAGCCCATCGATGGTTAAATATTCTAGAGCAAAAGGAGATCCTGGGAGAACATGGAGATCTGGGAAGAGATTCGTAGAGAAGTAGAGGAAACAGATGTATCACAAGCCTAGTATATAAAGTAAAAAGAGGACCTAGTTAAGAATGGATAGAACCTAGATTTAAGGAACAAGCAAAGAAATAAAGCCCACAAAGAAAATCTGAGAAAGAGCAACCATAAACATAGGTAGGTAGAAAATATGGCAGTCATAAAACAAGAGGAGGACGTTCTCAAGAGTGTCAAATGCTGCAGAGAGATTTAGATAAAGAAGTGCTTATTGAATTTAATAGACAAGAGATCATTGGTAACTATCAGTTAGCTACTGACACACAAATGAAACATGACAAACCACCCCCAAAAATCAGTGTCTTAAAACAACAGTCATTGATTCTCACTGATTTTCAGGTTGCTGAAAAATCAGCTCATTTAGTCTGGATTCAGTTGGGTCCATTCAGATCTTTTCTATAATTTCTTATCCTCTCTCTGCTATCATCACGCTAGCCAAGAAACATTTTTTTCATGGTAATATCAGGGGTCAAGAGGATAATCCCATAAGCATGTTCAAGCATTTTGTCTTATCATATTCAGTAACATTCAGTTAGCCTAAGTTGGAAACATGGCTGAACCCAAAGTCAAAGGGAAGGGAAACACATCTGCCTCATTAGTGATAGGAACTACAAAATCACAGAGCAAAAACTTGGACATGGGAGAGGTACAGCATTAGGGCAAACAATGCAATCTATCATAGTCTATCTTTCTAGCCACAATTATTTACATCCCTCTCCCATGTAATCTGTGCTAAACTGTCTCAGGAACCTCACCATTTCCATCGGGTCATGCACCAAACTCTACTAGGATCTTGTAAGCTTTTTCATCAGGCTGAAATGTGGCTTCCCTTGATTTGAAGACATTAAGTAAAAAAGATTAGTTACCTACCCCACACAAACTAACATACAATGGTGAAACAGAGGCAATATAAGAGCAATAAAGACTTCTGTTCAAACAGAGAAGAAATTAGAAAACAGCCACTAGAACATTGCAATTCTAAAATGCTGCTGCAAAAACATTGTCTGCTTCTCCTAGTTGGGGGGCAGGGAATGGCTTTATTAGGCACCAGTTCTGTTCTCCGAGTGGTTCCCTGATGCATTGTTTTTTATTACTCATTGCTCTGACCTCAGAAATACCTTTCTTTTCCATCACATCTCTGGCTACTTATGGGAGGCATTGAAAAATATGTCATTTCTGATAGCTGAACAATTTCCTGCTTGAAGAAATTTGGGAGTGTAGTGGACTTCTTATATTCTCAATGGTCTCAGTATCTTTTAGTCCAAAATGGTAGTAAATAAAGTAATTGAGCTGTCTAAAATATTTAGTGGATTTTTATTAGACAACTCTATCAGAGTTATGCAATAGAACTTTCTACAATGATGGAAATATTCTTTATGTATGATGCTCAATAAGGTAGACACTAGTCACATGTGGCTAAGTGCTTGAAATATAGTTAGTATAACTGATTAACCAAATTTTATGTTTTAATTAATTTAATGTAGTGATTTAATTGTGATTTAATGTCAAACAATTGTTCTCTCATCACTGACTTGCTGGCTCTAAAACTCATGTCATAAATTTTAAGTGTTTAATATGGTAGCACCACATTTTTAGGTATCAATTTTTGTATCGGTTAGCTACTGGCTCAGAAATGCTGCATAAGGAAACATTCTAAAACTCAGTGGCTTAAAACAACAATAGTTTATTTTCAAGAAAGGTAGCTTTGTTGTGGATCAGCTAATCTACATCAGATTCAGTGCAGATGTCCGACCCACACCTGGTCTTTCAACTTCCTCCTGGAACCAGCAGGCTAGCACAGAAATGTCATTCTCATAGAAAAATTGGGGGCACCAGAAGGTAAGCCTGAAGATAACAGTAATTTTTAAGACCTTTTCTGTCATGCCTGATAGTATCACATTAGCAAAAGCAAGCCACATGGCCAAAGTCAAAATGCAGGGAAATATATTCCTTTATAGCTGTAGGAACTAAAAAATCACATGGTAGAGTGTAGCTATAGGGTAAGTGAAGAATTAGAGCCATTGTACAATCTAACATAGTAACTTTGGTGAGAGAAATAAGTTGACCGATAGAGCAGATCCAGATCACAAGAGGTTAATGAGTAAATACAAGAAAACTGAAAACAAGAAAAGTAGATCTCATACCTCATAGAATCACAGATTACTAGGGCTAAAAGGAAGCATGTGGACTACTCACTAAAATTGTCATCATGAGGCTTAATTTTCTACAAGAGCCTCAGAAAATACTCTTCATTCACATTACTTCTTAGATGCCTGGATTGACCCCAAAACTTAACGACCATTCCTGCTTGTTACACTGTATATATTCTGAGAAATTTACATCTATCATATATCTTTTGAAACCCTTCATGAAACAAGTCAAGATATAAAGAAATAATTCTATTGACACATGTCTGTCACTACTTGGTACTATTTCTGCTCTTTATGACAATGCAGAGTAAGATTTTCATTTGTAAGATAGCGTTCTAAATGACTGAAGTCAACCATAATACCCATTCCCTAAAAGGCCCACCTTCAACTTATCTCTACCTAGTTCCCTTGGCTATTTATCATAAAATTGAGTGTACTTATTTATCTAATTTGGGCTTTGGAGTACTGACAAATTTAGTGTAATGGCACAGCTATTACCTAGTGTTTTAAAAAGTTATTTTACCTATTGAATATACTGCTATAGTAGTTTGATGGTTGGCACATTAGCAAGATAATCAGTTCATGAGAACTTTGATGAAGGTTGGTTAATTTGGTTTTGATGCTGAATTATGGGTGTTGCATAAATGGATAATTGCATGCCAAGAAACATTCTCTGAATTGTCTTTTTTGGGAAGAAATCCTCCTACAATACACGTGATTATTTTATGTGTGTCATAGGACCTCAATAAAAGGATAAAAGTATGTTCATACAATCAGTAGGTGACATTAAATTGAGTTGTCTGTAATTCAGTATAACAGAAATATGATTCAAATTAACCCTTGATTAATTAGAGAAATAGGTCATCAGAGAAACAATAAAATTCACAAAAGATAATTGCTAGCTTTTGCACTAAAGGGCTTGAAGCCACAGGAGAAAGAAAACTCAGAATGTCTGGTTAGACATAAGCACAGCATAAAAGATGGAGATATCAAGGTGGCTGACCATCTGGGAGGGAACCACTGCTACTTCTAATTATTAATTATTAATTAGTTATAATGGATAATGATGAGTAATAATATTGATGAAATAAATACAAGAGAGGAACTGAAAATAATAGAGCTGGCTTGTAGACTAGCACAGATTAGAAATGAAGTTGGCAGGCAATACCCTTACTACAGAGTTCATATTTGCTGTTGATGCTTGCTTTAATTTATATTACAGCTGCCTATTAAGCTGGATGAAGAGATTTTTAGAAGAACTGGTCTCTGTTGTCTACTTTTTCATGAATTATCTAAGTATATGTATGTATACTAAAAGCGTATAAGATAGATTCACAGAAGAGAACAAGATGGGAACCAGATCCACATTTTTTTATATTAAGAAAAAAAAAATCACTCAAGAGTGCTTACCAAAAGCAGGGCTCTTTTCAGATTCCTATTAGTGTCTGTATGGGATGCAGCCAATGGAATATTTAATATTAATTTTATTTCTTAAGAGGGCTATGGATTTTTTTTACAAGGAAATAGTACAAGTGTGAATATGCTGGCTACATTTGATACTTTTTTCCTGCAAGAAGATATTTAGTGCCAGTAAATGGCTGACATGAGCTGCTTTCATTTCTGAGAAACAGGAGAGATGCTCTATCCCTTTATATTCTGGATGTTGTTTCATCTAATGTCAAATCCAACTGGGACCTTATTATTAATATTTATCACATTTTGGTTTCATTTACTTATGCTAATTTTTTCCAAGGCCTCTTGTCCATCATCTTTGCAAAATGGATTATTTCCTGTGGACGGATAAGGGTGTAAAAGCAAAGGGTGAAAAACCAAGTTATCACATGTCTCAGGCCACACACGGTGCTGAGGGCTGACCATTGCCCAGAGAAACCCAACACAATGAATCCTAATCATGAGCACATTGAACATTTCACAGGGTTACTGTTTTCAAGCAACCCCAAAGATCTTGGATGGTTAATCTGTGGTAATTTTCCCAGAGATATAAATTTGAATTTTGGGCTTTGTGAAGCAGGTGAGAAAAAAATCAAGTCATTTACTAGTGGGTCCACCAAGCCACTACCCAGTCAACATAGAACATATACATAGTGTAGCAAAAAAATGCATATTGGTTGTATATGTAAAAATGTGACTACTTAAATAGGGTGACTATAGTGAACAATAATTTATTGTATATTTGAAAATAAGTACAGGAGTGGAATTGAAATATTCTTAACACAAAGAAATGATAAATACTTGAAGTTATAGATACCCTGATTACCCTGATTTGATCAACACCCATTGTATGCCTGTATCAAAACTTAACATATCCAAGAAATATGTATAACTAGTATATATCTATAATTAAAAATAAAAGAATTTAAAAGTATCAGTATTTATCTAACTAATATTAATTAAGTGCCTATGATGGCCATCAGGGTATTTATTATTCAGCCTCTCTAATCTTCACATTTCCACTCTATAAAATAAGAACAAAGAATTTGTTGGTGCTTTGGATATGGGGTTTCAGAACAGGTATGGCAACACAGAGCACTCCAATCAGATGGAGTTATTGTTAACTATATTGGAAAAATCTTAGGCAGTAGACCAAGAGTTTGGTTTTGGAAATGTTACGATTGATGTGTCTACTAGACATCCCAGTGGGGAGGATGAACTCCCCACTGGAGTTGGATATAGAAGTTTGGATATAGAAGTATGGAAGTCAAGGGAGAGGTTGGGAGTACAGATACAAATTTTATAATCATCCTCATAGAGATGGTATTTAATATCATGAACTGGATGACACCACCAAGAAAGAGTTTGGATATAAAAGAAAATGGCCCAAAGACTGAGCCCAGACTAGTCCGCATTAAGAAATGAAGTAGATGAGTAGGAAACACAAGAGATGGTCCAGCAGATGGGATAAGGAAAAAAAAAAAGAGAGTAAACTGTTTTTAAGTACATAAGTTAGACAGTTTATATTTGTTTTGAGAGAAGTTTAAGCAATGAAACTATTCAAAAATGTGTAAGGCAAAAACTTATTGTGAAGGATATCATGTAATCCAATCCTCAAAACATACTGAACAACAAGGTCTTAGGCTAGATGAACTTGACACCTCCAGGGAGAATTTAAGGGCTACCTTCTGGGAGAATTTAAGGGCTACCTTCTAAAACTCTACCGATTATACAACTCAACTCCCAACTTTTCTTGAGGGCAAAAACTCCCAAGATTCTAAAATATGATTGGACCAGCTTATGTCAAGGGTCTATCACTTCTCCAATCAATAATAGCCAGAAGGTCAGGGCTACATAGTACAAGTGTGGTTATCAGGAAAAAAGGTGTCAGTTCCGGAGAAGGGGAAATTGTAAGCTTGGCAGACAATCCAAAGAATGCCTACAATTTAAAAATTAATTGCAAAAGCACTTGAAAATATTGTTTTGTTTGTTGTCCAGATATATTGATTTAGATATTTAAACTTATTAGCAAATTTGTTATGGTTATTATAATAAATTTTCCCATTAAGTCTAAACAACTCAGAGTTCTGAGTTAATGAAATTTCCCCTTACTGCCTGTCTCTTGACAGTTTTCATAGTTACACAACAATAGCACAATGAAGAATTTGAACCCCTTTCGTACATTATTTTAATTAAGATATATGGCTTCCTGGAACCCTCTTTCACTTAGTTCTTTTGTTAAATACATTAGTTCCTTAGTTTGCTCAATTTTGAAGTCAAAACATTCTTGAATGCCCCATTACAAGTGAATAGGCAATGTGAAAAAGTGGAAAATACTAGTCCAGACATCTAATTGTTGAGTATGTGCCCATGCCTGACATTGCATCAGGCAAGGGGAAAGACAAAGACAGACTGAGAAGATATGGCCCCTTACCCTGATGAAACTCAGATTCTAGCAAGGGTGGTAAGAGATAGAAAAGATTGTTTCTAATGCTTATTTTAGCTTTATATCTGCACAAATTCCCAAATAAGTATATAAAGAGGGATCATTGCATGCAGTCTCATGGATGGGTGGTGGCTCTGTGGACAAGAATGACAGGCACAATACACTGTGAAGCTGGTCAAGTGAATACAGCACTATTGTTACTGCCTCAAAGGACTGTCTCAGCTCCTGTGCACACCAAAGAGGTAGAGCATGAAGCTACTGTATTTGGACCCTGGATGTGGCTGCCCCCAAGGCTAATCCCCTAGAATGGATTTTCCACAATTCCTGGTCCTGCCCTATTAGCTTCTTATTCAAAGTCTAAGTGGGAAGCATAGATAAAGTATTTGTGTATTAGCTGCAAGGAGAATGGTAACTTCAGTTTCCCAAGTAATAAAAGCACACTGTGGAGAATTCCAAAACTTCCCTAATTCCTTCCTCCCACCTAATCAATATGTACCCTGTCTGGGGCTGTGCTCTTAGTTTTATTTTTGTCAGTTAAAGTGGTTTTCTTGTTTGTACATCAATCTCTTGTGAGACTAGATAGTATGAGTCAGAATGCCCATGTCTGATCATTTATGATATAAAAAAATAAAATAATAAATAGAAGAGTTTCCCTTGTTATATAGCAACTTCATCAGGGAAAATTACTACCTGTGAAATCTGTCAGAAATCATTCAGCTGTACGTCTAGTAACACATCTGCATCTCCACATGCTGGACAGTATTTTTCACTTTTCATACTTCAAAAATAGACAGCTGGTCAGTGTTGAGTCAAACTAGGTAGAGCCATTGACATGCTTGCTATCTTGTAAACCAGAAAGAAGGTAAAAGGGATAAAGGAAACACTGGATAGTTTTGCATACCAATGAGTTATCTTTGGGCCATGAGTAGCACTTTATTCCCTTCTAGACAGCATGATACAGGTTTTCCCATGGTAGTCTTTCTTCCATTCGTGCATCTAAAGTAACCTAATGTCTCTGTTTTCTCTGCCTTCTATGTAGTGGAAAGGTAACTTCCAGAATAATTTTTCTAAAGCACTGCTTTAAGCATCAGTCTTCTACACTAAACTTTTCTGTGGCCCATTTGTCCAATGATTTAAGTATAATCCTCTCAGACTGGTGTGTAATGTCTCTTATAATCTGGTCCCTCTGCCTCACAGGCTCACAGGTGACCACTACTATGACTTCTATCATAATAGTTTTGCTTATCCTGAAACTTCATACAAATCAAATAGTATGGTATGTACTCAAATGTGTCCAGTTTCTTTCATTCGGAATAATGCTTTAGAGACTCTTCTATGTTACTAGGTATAACAACAGGGTGTTCTTTTATTGTTGAGTAGCATCCCATTGTGTTATTATGTCTCTATCCTTTTTTAAAAATTCCTAATTTTTATTTATTTGTCCATTACCTAAGTTTATCAAAAAATGAAATCTACCAATATTTTTACTTTTCTTATGAATTACTATGATAATTTTATAGACTGTATTTTCCCTATTATATTTTTATAAAAGGAAATGAAAAAGAAGGCATTTATTTCATTCTTGCTATAGTCCAGGTGCCATGCTAAGCTACTTCATTTAATCCTCCTCACATTCCTATGAGGAAGATATTATCCTAGTTTACAAATGAGAAAACTGAGACTCCAAGGCATTAAGTATCTTGCTTCAGTTTGCACTGAAAATGTAGGAAACACAACTTTAACCTGGTTACTCCCAGCTCCAAAGCACTTACATTTAATTCTGTGTCTTGCTTTATATCCTGTGCAAAATCCTACAACTATGCTCAATATATAGCTGTTTGTTGAAGAATATAGTTTGTATTTTTTAAACATCCTTAAAATGCATTATTATATTACACAAATAACAATAGAAACAAAAATACACAGTAAACTCATGTGATAAAATGACCTCACTAACCATCATTACCCAGTCCTATGGCAGGCAACAAAGTGATTACTGACAGCTTTCTCAGAAAAGCAGAAGATATCTGTTCTTCCCATGATATCCTGGGATGCATTATTATAGCTGTTTCCCAGATTCTATCCACTGGACATTCCATAATTTCAAATCATTCTTCAGTTCTATATTTTCCAGAATTCCCTGTCTAATATGGTAGAAATAATATAGATTCTATATACAAATTTCATCCCTACCTAATTATCTTTGTGAGCTTGGATAAATCACTTAATTCTCTAAGCCTCAATTTCCTTATTTTCAAATGAATGTATTAATAACATTGACTTCTCTGTATTGTTGAAAGAATTTGTGCAAATTCGTATGGAGTTCTTAGCACAATGCTTGGCACATGGTCAATAAATATTCTCCATGATCAATATTGTGATGCCCAGAAACCAATCACCATCGCCTGGTAAATATCACCTAGATTCTCTATTAACAAAGAACAATCAACCCCATGAACATACAGGAAAGAATTTAAATACAACACTTGAAGACTTACCAGCCACAGTCCTGCAGAAGGGGAGTGCCCAAACATTGTGAGAAGGAATGACACTACATGAGAGGATACTGAAGTGGTTAAGTGTGACTGTAGAGTCATGATCTCTATTAGAATCCTGGCTCTAAGGTTGCCAACTGTGTGGTCAAGGCCAAGTCACTTAATCCCTGTATGCTTATGCTTATGATTCTAATCTATGAAGTAAGGTTGATAATAATAGAAGGTACTCATAGGGTTATTTGAGAATGAAGTGAAATCATGGATGTAACATGTATAAGTATATTGCCTAGTGCACTGTGAATTCTCAATAGTTGGTTTTAATTTTTATAGGATAAGTATTACTGTTGTCAGTACAGTTGGGATTATGAATGAGGATCTGCCTGAGCCAACTGTGAGTTATTAATAAAATGATAACTGGTGGGAGAGGATGGAGGGGGGTGGGCAATGAGAAATTATTTAATGGATACAATGCACATTATTCAGGGGATTAATACACTGAAACCTCTGACATCAGCACTACATAATGCATCCATGTAATAAAATTGCACTTGTGCCCCCTAAATTTATACAAATTTAAAAAATAACTAGGAAAGTATCTGGTTGTTCTCATGTTTCTTCCCCAGGGACTAATCTTTCCTGCCAGAAAAGCACAGGACAAATAAATTACCTATCCTGTTAACAGGGAAAATGATTGTTTTCTACCTGTAGATGAGCTGACCTCCCACTTTGAAAACCACAATGGCTAGATGGCATCACAGTTGGAGGAGCAAATAATAGTGCACTGCCCAGGTACTAAGGATTGCACACAAGGATATTACCGCAACTAGGCACTGAAGATTCACATACAAGGTCTCAGAGTGTTTACAACTAGCCAAAAAGAACCTCCAAAGTATCCACTAAAAGAGTCATGCACATAAGAAACAGAAGCCATGGAAAAGAGAAGACTAGACTGCTATCTGGGGCTTCTGATTCCTAGACATTTAGGGTTGGATCACTCTCCCTGAAACCTTGACCAGATAGAGCCTGAACTCTGCCTGTCTGATATACATTAACTGTAAGAAAAGACCTAGTGTAATGGTTAATGAGACTTGTAAATAGATGATCACACATGTGGTAACCATTTTTCCCTCACTGGATTTTGTGGAATCTAAATTCAAATGACAAATATCATTTAACGCTCTTGTGCAGCAAATATCATTGCATTGGCCATGTAACTGTTAGGCAAACCTATGATAAAGTCATTATTCAGAAATAAACTGTTTCACAGGATGCCATTTTAGGATACACTGCAAAAACTTCAGTCTCAGGAACTTTGAAAGAAAGGTACCTGGACAATGGTCATCTAAACAAAAAACGTACGTAAGAGTTCCTTTTTTAACAAGATTAATACTTAGACTCAAAATGTGAGCACTGTTTTGGTTAAGAGATAGGAAGAGAGGAGCATCCCCTCTCATTAGCTTATTCCACTCCTGGAAGCAGCCCTCAAGTCATTAGGATTAGTGCACAGCTCTGGGTCTCTGAGAAAGAGCAAACTTGACAGCGTGTTGCCTAAGAAAAGGTCCTTGTAGGAAAAGCTCTGGAAGGTGAAGCAGAAGAGCTGTTAACGGAGAAACCCAGGCTTGTGTAAAAAGGGAGGTCCTGACCCAAGAAGCACAAAAAAAATTGTACCTAGGGGAAAAAAGAATAAGTATCAAAGGAAAAGTCTTATCTAAAAAAAAAGAAAGAAAAAGAGGGAAGAAAGGGAAGGGAGGAAGGGGAGAAAGGGGAGGAAAAAGAAAGGAAAGCAAGGAAGGAGCAACGATATAAAGATAAAAAGAGGTGAAATTAACTGCAATGAGAATAAGGCCTAAAGCATGGAAGGGCTGCAGGCGTCCTCAAACTGCGGCCTGCCAGCCCAGCAGAGTTACATGCCGGTCGCCTAGCACATTTATCCAGCCCTCCAGGTGTTTGTTCTTGCTGCCTGTCTTGCTTAGCAGCCAACTCGTCCCAGGCCCACAGTGCGCACTATCCAACGGTCTGAGGGACAGTGAACCTGGCCCCCTGTTAAAAAAGTTTGAGGACCCCTGGGCTAGATTATATTCATTTGGAAACTAATTTTTTTTATTTCGGCATATTATGGGGGTACAGATTTTAAGGTTTTAATAAATGCCCTTTCCCCCCTCCCCCCACAAGTCCGAGTTTCCAGCATGACCATCCCCCAGATGGTGTACATCTCACTCATTATGTATGTATACATAATGCCCCCCTCCCGCCTCCCCCCTGCCCAATACCCTATTACTGTAGTACCTATGTGTCCACTTAGGTGCTACTCAGTTAATACCCGTTTGCTGGTGAGTATATGTGGTGCTTGTTTTTCCATTCTTGGGATACTTCACTTAGTAGTATGGGTTCCAGCTCTAACCAGGAAAATATAAGATGTGCTATATCACTGTTGTGGAAACTAATTTTTGATCCTTTACCATGTGCCAGAGATAAATTAATGTATAGGATAGACAAGGATCCTGTTAGTATCAAACTTGCATTCTAATGAGTAAAAATAGAAAATGAGTGGGAAAATAAAGATCAGTCATTTCTATTGCAATAACAGAATACCCAAAACCAGGTAACTTATTAAAAAGAAGAAGAGGTTTATTTCGCTCAAAGTTCTGAATATTGGGAAGTTCAAGATCCAGTGGCTGCATCATAACCTGGCGGATGGCATCATATGGCAAAAGCCTGTGCAAAAGCAGCCACAGGTCACATGCAGAAAAGATGAGACAAAGCAGGCTGATCCACTTTATAACAACCCACACTCTCCCGAGCACTAATCCAATCTCTTGAGAAAGTACTAATCCATTTTAATGACCTAAACACTTCTTAAAGACACCGCCACCCAATATCACCACATCACGGAACAAGCCTCAACATGAGTTGAGTTGGGAACAAACCATATTCAAACCACAATAGTAAATAAATACGATTATCTCAGATGTAGATAAATATAAGCGGTAAAGTCAAAAGCATAATGTGATCGATATTGATAAGGCAGGGAAGCCATCAGAATAGGTGGCCTCATTAAAAAGGTGACATTTCTGTTAAGAACTAAATGGTGAGCAACTGTCAGTTGTGTTAGGTTTTGAAGAGTGGCTGCTCCATGCAGAGAGAAAAGCATGCAGAAGGGCCATGGCATAAGAATAAAGTTTTATATTCAAGAAAAAGAAAAATATGATAGTGTATCTGAAGAATGTAGGGAGGAAGCTTTGAAAGGAAGCTAAGGAATTCAGACATAATATTTATTAGTATGTGAAATGATTAGAGCATTTTAAGAAGGGAAGTGACATAATTTAATTTGCATAAAAAGTCTTTATGACTGCTTGGGTGGCAATGGATTTTGATGGAGCAACAGTGAAAACAGGAGGACTAGTTGGGAAGCTCTTCTAGTATTCTAGAAAGTAAGATAGTTTCTTGGCTACAAATGGTAGAGGCAGAGTTGGGCTATATTTTGAAAACACAGAACTTGTCAGATTAGATAGATGCAGGTTTGATATAAAGGAATGAATAAATATGATTCTTTTGCTTGAGACTTGAATAACTAGGTGTTATCCTTTGCTAAAATGGAGAGGACCAGAGGAGAAATGCATTTAAGTAGAGAGGAAAATGAAGTTTGTTTTGGCCATCCCAGTGGAGATAACAAGTAAGACATAGAATACGCATGTTTGGGCCAGGTGCAGTGGCTCACACCTGTAATCCTAGCACTCTGGGAGGCCGAGGCGGGTGGATTGCTGGAAGTCAGGAGTTTGAAAACAGCCTGAGCAAGAGTGAGACCCCTTCTCTACCATAAATATAAAGAAATTAATTGGCCAACTAATATATATAGAAAAACTTAGCCGGGCATGGTGGCACATGCCTGTAGTCCCAGCTACTTGGGAGGCTGAGGCAGCAGGATTGCTTGAGCCCAGGAGTTGGAGGATGCTGTGAGCTAGGCTGACGCCATGGCACTCACTCTAGCCTGGGCAACAAAGCGAGACTCTGTCTCAAAAAAAAAAAAAAAATTAAGTTTAAAAAAAGAATTACTCACGTTTGTAAGTTAGTTGACAGGCCAGGGCAGGAAACTTAAATTGAGAAGTGAACAGCACACAGAATGTTAGTTGAAGCCACAGTGACAGATGAGATCACCTAATAAAAGTGTATAATTAGGGAAGAGTAGAAGGACCTAACGCTAACCAAAAAGGAAAACCAATAGATGTTGAATAGAACAAGAGGATTTCAAAAAGGAATCAGAGATGGTGCCATTAATGAATTGGAAGGAAAACTAGATAATTGTGGCATCATATTAATAAAACAGTGCTTGAATAAAAATGGCATGGTCACTACATTAAAACATGTAAAACAGCAGAAAACTAGCAATTGGATTTGGCCATGTCCATTGGCTACTTTTCAAGGAAGATTCAGAGATAGTGGGGTATGCAGCCCATTCCAAATACACTGAGGAGAGAATGAAATATCAGAAAGTGAAGGTATGAATAATCTACAAATTTTGACATGAAGGAGAATAAATGGACTAGGATTTAGAGGGACACCTGTCAGAAAGCTTTTATTTTTTAATTTATTGGCATAATATCTGTGATGGGAGACATAAACACCACTAATTCCTACTATTCATTTTGTGATTACTATGTGCAAGATGCTATTATAAATGCATCTCCTGATTTATGAATCCTCACAAAATCCCTAGGAGGTAAGCACTTTTATAATTTCCATTTTATAGATGAGGGAAGTGAGGCATAGAGTGTCAAAGTAATGTGCTTCACTCAGTGACCACTACAGCTAATGTTTAACCCAAGGCGTTCTGACTGCAGGGTTTACAGTTTTAACCTCTACTATGGACCGCCCCTCACTGTGCTAGTCTGCATCTACTACATGAATTGTTATGCTAATGTAAATGAGCCAGAAGGCAGAGAAAAATTGGTATTGCCAGAAAAGAGAGTAACATTACAGACGTGAAGTCCTTAGGAACACAAGATTGAGTGAGATCAGAGCAGATGGCTTAGATGAGGATGAGGAGACTTCTCTAGCTGAAAGAAAAAGAGAGTGTGGGTTGGGATGTAGATAGTTTCATAGCTTTGATGGAGGAAAGAAGAAGGCATTACCAAGTGCATTTTTCCTTCTTACCAAACTATGAAGTGAGGTCTTTCAGATCTTTCTAAACTAAACTATAAAGTGAAAAGAAAAGAGAGCTGATGCTCTGGGACTAAGGAGAAATAGAAAACTGTAGAGAGTCAGAGAGCACATACCAGGGAACCAGGATAAGTCGGCCGTGTAGAGTGCCCATTTGAGATTGGTGATCATGAATTTAGAGTGAATCAGCATGATTGTATTTTTTTCTCCAGACTCACTTGCCTACTTGAGAGCGGGCAAAAAGTAAGTAAATAGTTGGGTTTACTCGGATGAGGCTTAATAAGCCATGTAGGATGGAGGGATAGTGGAACAAGTTAGCTGGGAGTGTCACAAGTTGAGTTCTCCAGGAGCAGGTGCTGAGATGACATTTGGGGTATAAGATATTTATCGAGAATCAACACCTGCAAATAGAAGAGGGAGAGGATGCAGGGCTTGATACAGATAGGAATGAATATGAAATTCAGACACAACAAAAAGTTTGTTCAAACTGGTAGAGAGCTCTGAAGCTAATGTTGTCCCATCAGAGCTTTCCCATGTGACCACACCAAGTTGAAATGGCTGGATATCTTTGATACCCATACCTGCACAGTCAACAGACACAGGTTGCCGTGGGAGGGGTGAGACCTCAGTTGATGTGATGCTGCAGCTGGGCCCAACTCTAAGGGATCCGAGAGCTTGAAGGCTGTCTATGATGGCACTGCCTATATTGAGAGGCAAGTCTTTCCTTAAAGAGGGATCTGGACAGCCCTCATCTCTGCATCTGTCACAGAAAGGTTTATAGTGATAGACCAAGGAATTGAAGGCTGGTAGGGATAACTATCAGAGAAGGATTTCTTCCTATTATATGAAGTTTGGTATGTACCCACAGTATGGAAAGAGTATTATAAAAGCACAAAAGAGGGCTGGACAATCCCAACTGATGCAGATTATGCCTGCCCCAATGTCACTTTGGAAATTATCTCAGAGTACGTAAAACCTAAAAGCAGTCTTAGACCCTTAGACCCACCTTTGCATATTATAACCTCTCTTTGAACACCCATTCCTCATGTTTATCCAAACCGCTATAGAGAGATTCTGAATGAATGCACAAATGTTTCTTATGAGAAGAGGCTTAGACTGTCTTTTATTACAAGAGGTGCGAGCTATCTTAGTTTAAGGAAACTTTCAGTTACCTGAGTTAACTGTGATTCAGTAACAAACTAAGGGGACAAATGAGATTACCATCTAAACTATCTTCTTTCCTTGTGATATCCATGATTGCATTTTAATTTTGTTTAAATGTCTATGAGTTTTAAGAACTAGAAAGGAAGCATTATGTCTGAAGATGATTTCATTGTAAATTCAAACTCACACTTAGAGGGTAAAGTGAGTCAAGAAATAATATCAAGAAAGCCTTTTATTTTCCTTTATTTTACTTTTACATGATAGTGGGAAAGAGAATATGCACCACATCACTCTCTCCTCATAGGGATATCAGTCCCCTTGGAAATAATGGCAGTGGCTCCTGGTCACAGACCCATCATCTAATGCAATTTCTGCCAACTCTTCCATCCACCATCCCTTTAACTGGAGATGCTCATGCAACACCTTGTGGCAGTGTTATCTGTTAAGGTGAAATATGCTGTACTGTCTTCTTTATTTTCTGGAAATTACCTTGCTAAAAGCAATACCTTTGGTTGCTAACAAAAGACTGTTTCATCCTACTCTGTGATAGTTTTGCACTCAGGAAAAAAAGAATTATTATAATGACAAATTTAACAGTGCAGGCTATTAGTGGCTAAGTTTAGACTAAGTCTTTACCCTAGTTACTATGTTTAGACTTGAAAATGAAATTATTATTTCAAGATGGCATGGAAATGCTCACCATGCTTCTCACATGGGAAAGAAACAGTTGCTGAAAAGAGTTTGAATTGGTTATGAACGCAATGCAATTATTCTATTGAAAACATTGGCTCGAGGAGTGTTTTTCTAAAGATAGGAACCAAATAGGCTGGAACTACTTCAATGAGGTTCCTCCTCCCCTGATGCAGACTCCAACTACCCCCAACACATACAAAACCAGATGGAAAAATTTAATATTCTTAATCAATCAATCGCTGACAAGTATTTATCACCAAGCACCTGCATGCTGCTCAGAGAAAAGAAGCATACTGAATTAGGAGTTGGGACTAATCCTGCTACTGCCACTTTTATGACCTTGAAGAAGCCACTTTTTTTCTCACTTTTCTTACCTGTAAATTGAGGGGTCTCCCTCAATATGCATAGGCCCCTTCCAGATTTAAAGTTCTATAATAATATCCCCATGGGAATACAATAATCACCTCTGATATTTCTGCATATGACTCTAGAAGCAATGCCTGTTTTGCAGGATGAGCAAAGGGTCTACTCAACAAAGAAGAGGTGGGAGTCAGGCAAATGAATAATCAACAATTTGGGATGTTTCCTTTGTGCCAGACATGATCCAACGCATTCTACAAACCTTAAATCTTTCCTTATCCTCCTCAAAAGCCCATGAGATTATATTCACTATCAAATGGAACTAAAGGTCAGATTGTTAGAATACCAAACACATAACCTACCAGGGCATTCGAACCCTGGTCAAGGTCGCATCGGTTTTATGATTCAAAGCTTTCCTAAACACATGCAAAACGTTCCCCTACTTATAAAGTAATTAAGCCATGAGAACTTCATATGAGAAATTTATTCCTTTCTGTTTTAGTCTTTCCAAATATCTCCTTTGGAAATGAAACATTTCAAATTTGAAATGTAGCATACACTTAAGAGTCAGCTGGAGTTGGAATTCCAACTTTGTGGTAATTCATTTAAATAGTCTGAGCCTTAGTGTCCTATCTGTAAAATGAAAAGAGCAATGTTGTCTTACATTTTGGTAGGAATTTAACGAGCTCATGTGTGTAAAGTGTTTTTTTTTTTCTCTACCTCTTTCCTTATGAGCTAATATTAAATATATTAATTCTATAATATGAATTGTCAGTGCACAATACATGAACATTGTGTGAAGACAAATTTCCAGTCCTCAGGGACCTAAAATATGAGTTATAGGGGAAGCATTCTTGTACACAAGAGCACTAATGTGCTACAGGTTATGTAGGAGACAACAGGGCTCACCCACCAGTCCGTTTGCCCTCCTACGTCTCCCAACCTCCCTCAGAATTAGGTCAGTGTCTTATCCTGGATTCTGATCAATAGGCCAAGAGCAGAAATGACTCTGTTGCTTTTGTTCAGGGCATTGAGAAGCGGGTATGAGTTTTCCACACGTTCTCTTTCCTTGCCAAGGAAATCCTGTGCACCAGTTTAAATATGGTATCAGCTTAAGATGGTAGAGCCTTTTGCAGGTCATCGAATCATTGACCTTGTGAAGGAATGTCCCCAATAAGGACACCGGATAGGCAAGAGATTAAGGAATAAGCTTAGTGGCAGGGGACAGAGATAAGGCAGTTCTGCCTGGAGTATCTAAATCTACTTGGATTGTCTAGAAAGGGTTTATAGAGAAGGATGTCCTTGCTTCAGTTTTGAAAATTAAACAGTTCTATTCACCAGGGAGGCCTGGGAGTTTGGGGGCTAGGAACCATCATTCTAAGCAGTGGTAACAGACAAGGAATGGCATGCAGCTAAGAATCTGCATGATGCAGAGAACTGCAAATAGTCATGTAAAGTAGTCTCCCCCTAATCCCCAGTTTCACTTTCCTCAGCTTCAGTTACCTGCAGCCAACTGCAGTTCAAAAACACTAAATGGAAAATTCCAGAAATAAACTATAAGTTTAAATTGTGTGCCATTCTGAGCAATGTGATAAAAATCTCACACCATCCTGCTCTTTCCTGCCTGGGATGTGAATCATCCTTTTTTCCAGCATATCCATGCTGTCTATGCAGCCCACCCCTTAGTCACTCCATAGCCATCTAGGTGATCAGATCAAAAACACAAAGTATATATATGGTTCCATATTATCCAGTTTGGAGCATGTACTAGGGATCTAGCAACGTATCCCCCCTGTGAATAAAGGGGGACTGCTGCAATTAAGGCTGCAATGACGTTGTGGTTGGAGAGCCCCGATGAAAAATGGCATCTCAGAGATGAGTGCCTTTTTATTCCTCCAGAGAGTAGATGGAAAAGAAGGAGAAAAGACACTGATAAAGAATATCTTCATTGGAATTTCATCTCTATCTACTTTATAATTTTGCCTCAGGTTGGCCCTGATTAAAAACAAGAAGAAAGAGCTCAGTTTCATCATTGCTATTTATTTTTGCTGATGCCCCCATAAACTCGAACACCCATTAATTCCCACAGCAAGTGATTTTCAAGCTGAAGCTACCAATTGCCCAAAATGGCTTCCTAGCATGCAGTGTCCACATTCCACTTGGGACTCCCTTATCCCATAAAACTCATTTAATGTATGAGCTTAATTACATGGAGATAGAGAAAGGGCCTTAGAGGTGAAAGGCTAACTAGGGCATTAAATGCTGAACCACTTAACAGCTTCCCCATCACTTGGCAAAACTGTATTTTAAAATAGTGTTTGAAATATATTTAAACTGAAATAAATAAAACATATTTTCCCGTAAATGATGCCAAGTCCTGCCAATTAAATTCGTATCTATTTAAAAAAAAATCTTTAGCTCTCAACAAATGCTGGCTGCTTTTTCCCACTAAAAGCAATTCTGAGCATTCATGCTCTCACTTTTTCCCTGTATCATTATGCTGTGTTCCTCTTGTTAATATTTAAAGCTTCTGAAACTGTTTTTCCCATATGCTTTTGGACTAGAACGCAAAACTTAAGTTTTCCATTTTTATGAAGCCTTGTAAAAAAAATCTCATGTGCTGTTTATTAAGAGAAGATATGACTAATATCAACAAGCATGAAGTCCTTCCTAAATAACAACAAAGAGAAGAAAAAAAGAAAGACTTGGTAGAAAGTCACCTATCTTTATCATACTGTACTATTAACCATTAAATTTGATTAATAATAATAATACAGAAATAATCATAATTTTTAAATGTGAAATACCAGATACTTTCCCAAGCACTTTATATATATTCTTTTATCATATACTCATACTACCATGCAACCAATTTTCAGATGAAGAGACTATCAGTGATTAAAGAAACTTGCCCAAGATTTCAGGCTATTAAGCATCTAAACTAGAATTTGGACCCACGTCTAAGATCAATTGAAATCACTGTGTTACTTTGCCTTTAAATTTTATAGTTGGTTTAGTTAACAAGATATTATATTAATATTTCAAACCACAAAACATATATGTGTGCGTATGTATGTCTGTGTGTGTGTGTGTGTGTGTGTATATATATATATATATATCTATCTTAGCCTAGGTATTGCAGACTCAATGAAAAGATGATTATTATTTAAATCATAGATCCCACTTTATGGAATGAAACTATAAAGCAATCACATTAGGGGAGCTATCTTTCCTGACTAGAGAGACATAGTTTGATACAAGAGATTTTAAGGACACAGATTTTGAGCATTAAAGAAGATATATTTTTTGTGTCCTGATAGAGTATGGATCCCAGTTGAAATTTAATGGATCCAGAAATGGCTGGGCATCTTTAGTAAGTTGCTAGGAGAGTCCTATCTAAAGTTAATTTTTATGAGGTGCTTCCTACAGAGCCATGAACAAAAATGTGGGCCCAGTCAGAAAGCCAGAGTCATCAGAGGAGAGGAACAAATCTGACTGTAACAAGCTGTTTCTTAGATTTATCTCTAAGCACAGCCACCCCCTTAGACTCTCTGCTCAGTGCTAATGAGAATGTGGGTGAAGGGGAAGGGAGGGGGCTCTATATAAAACACGAAAGTCTTCTTTCACTGAAAATATATCATGCCCCTCTTTAATCAACTCTCCACAGCAGCTCACACCTTTGATAAAGACACTTGTCCCTCTCACCAGCCAGTTTATAATACTTTACTCTTGGAATAAAGACATCAGAGCTTAATAAGGCATATTCTGGCTCTGACAGGCTTCTCCAGCATCAGAGTACACCATTCTTTCCCTTACTCTCTGTAGTTTAGCCACTGTGGATTTTTTCCAGATGCTGAGAAGCTTCACCCTAAAACTGTCAGAGTCTTTGGACCATTTCTTGTTCCCACTCTATCCATCCCTATCTTACCTACCTTTCACTGATTCTTTGAATCTCATAGTAGCCTCTTCCTTTCCTTTAGAATTCCTCTCATGATTACAGTATTATAATTATGTGTGTCATTATTAGATTTATTTGAGTAAGGTCTGGCTCTTCTACTAAGGTGGCTGTTTTTGCCTATTTTATACCCAGCACCAAGCACCATGCCTGGAATTAGTCAATATTCTTTAAATGTTTGCTCTAGGAATAAAGGGATTTTAGTACCCTCTAACAGAATGTAACACAAGAGAATGAGAGACATTCCTTCCTCTTTTATAAGAGGAAATCATGCAGCCTAGTGATTACTTTTTGTTTACCATCAGAGCATGAGTCTGGCAAGAGTTGGAAATGCCCTGCAGTGTCAGACTGCTGTGGAGGTTCCTGGAAAAGTCTGCCAAATGCAGAGACATCCAGTAGTGGGAACCCAGGCAAGAGAAAGGTGGAATATTAGTAGTATCACAAGGTAACTAATCAAATTGATGATGAAGATATTTTCCTGAGCATATTTGAGACACCTCTGAGAACTCTCAAACCATAACTCTGCAAGGTTTTGAAAGATCTGAGTTTCCTGATTTGATAGATAGAGGCTCATCTATTTAAAATTTAAAGAAGAGAAGCATGTCAATTCTCCTATTGGTCCAGACCAAAGACATGGCTTTATTAGAGGAAGACAGTCAGTCATTGCTGACTCATGACCAGCAATGAGAGTGTGGGTACTGGCTCTTTGCTCATAAACCACATTATTTAGGAAATAAGAGATACTATTGCTTTGGGGTTCCACATTTAGCATTTAGTCCTATCTCTTGTTTTATTTTTCCTTATTATTCCATATTTGTAAATGTGATTTCAGAATTTACTGAGCCTCAATATTTAGAATAGTATATTGCTATTGATATGCTCTATAGCTATAATCCTAAACTTTTCCATCTTTCTATTACTGGGAAATGACATTAGTTAATACATCAATTTCATAACATTCCAAAAAGACTTAAGATACTAAGCATATTATACTAATTTGCTTCATAGGGTAATATGTTAAGATTTTTCCCAATATATTTTTCCAACCATTCCAGATGTCTGTGGCTGTAGTTTGTTCCCAAGGGGCAGAGTGTGGTGCTGGACCACTCACCTCCTCTTTGCTGAGCTAATGCAATGGGACAGTAAGTCTCTTCACTGCTTTCAGACCCTAAGCCTTCTGTTCCTTTTCCTTGTTGTTCATATTTTAAAAGCACTTTTATGGGTTGTTCATCTTTCCCCTTATGTCCTTAATCCCAACATCATCTACTGGTCCTGAAAAGCTTGCTGGCTAATATACCCAGACTATTAATATAATACTAATATTCAGATACTTAGTGACTCATGACCAATCAATTTACTCTCAACTCTTGTTCCTCCATTTGAAACCGAAAAATTATAAAACATATCATGGGTGAACTCTGCAGACAGGGATAGCTTCTTGTCTAATACAATCAAACTTCCCTGTGATCTTTTCAGTGAGTCCTCAACCTATTTCCCCTCCAGCCCACTTCCTTTTACCTCAGTTTCTACCAAGGACTTTTACCATTGTTTTTCTCATCCTTCTGAGTTACCTAATTCATAACCAGCCTCTCTCAATTCTGTATTTTTAATCATGCTCTCATTCATGAATGCGAAACCTGTAGGCTTCGTAACTACTGGTCATCTCTGTCTGGACTGATTGACAAGCAATCCAAGTCAACACCTTCAAAGTCAAATCCCTAATTCCCTATACAACCAGCTTCCATTCCTCATTGCTTATTTCCGTGAGCATCACTAACATTCACGTAGTCGTCTGAGATGCTTTTTTGCCACTATCCTTTATATATAATCAATTAATTTTTACACCCTAGCATTTTTTTTTTTTTTTGAGACAGAGTCTCACTTTATTGCCCAGGCTAGAGTGAGTGCTGTGGCGTCAGCCTAGCTCACAGCAACCTCAAACTCCTGGGCTCAAGCAATCCTGCTGCCTCAGCCTCCCAAGTAGCTGGGACTACAGGCATGTGCCACCATGCCCGGCTAATTTTTTCTATATATATTAGTTGGCCAATTAATTTCTTTCTATTTATAGTAGAGATGGGGTCTCGCTCTTGCTCAGGCTGGTCTCAAACTCCTGAGCTCAAATGATCCGCCCACCTCGGCCTCCCAGAGAGCTAGGATTACAGGCTTGAGCCACCGCGCCCGGCCCATCCTAGCATTTTA